>JAQGAA010003371.1:0-10982 GCA_034696425.1 Isotoma viridis
TGTATGTAATAGTTATTTGTTATTAGTCTGTAAAATAATATGTAATAAGCGCGGTTGTTATCTTATTATTTATAGATTTAACTAAAAAAAGAAATGTAAATCACAAATACAAAGGACAACTTGATTTGCGTTCTAAATTGTTAATTGTTAATTTATAATTGTATTTCATATTTTGCATTTATATTGTGTATTGTGATTGTGATTCTAACTGTGTGAATTCAAATTGTAATTTCAAAATTACAAATTACTAACATACTAATTTATATAATGAATGTCAAATTGTCAAATGTTAAATTACAATCAACAATGTTTTAACCCGGCATGACTTTTTAGCTTTGTATTTTAAATAGTTAAGAGTTGAGGTTGAGACTGGCACTGGCACACTTGACACCCAGTTCACAGTTGACAGTCAAAAGTTTAAAGCTTTTTTAAATTATTAAATTGCAATTTTTCAGTTTTTAAAGTTTACATTTGAAATATGACTATAGAATTGACACTGCTGACATGTCGACACAATGTGACAGTGACACAGACAATTGCAATTTGCAATGTGCAATGGATAAGAGGGACTTAAATCAGGTAACTACACCACAAGTGAAGGTTCAATGACTTTAGACGTACAATATATTAAAAGGCAATTAAAACAAAATTAATGCTTACGTTTCTTAACGGGACGATTGATTACAATTACGTCAATTGTCAATTCAATAAATTAAAGTATAAACTAAATGCACTTTCTCCAACCATCTATTAAAACACTTTTATAACACTTTTAATAAAAACTCCTAATTGGCTTTTTTAAATTAATTAATTATAAAAGTAATAAGCCTTGTGGCCTCTGAGAACTGGAGCCTCATTCCACATTCAAACATCCAAGAAGAAAGAAAGAAAGGAAACTTTTTTTGTCTTGATTTCTCTTACACACACTCTACTTACTATTCTACTACACAGTACAGTCTACAGTCTACAGTATAGAATTATTATTATACTTTTTCATGCAGGCAAATAGGCTTTGATTATTGCAGAGAGCTTTTACAGGAGAGATGCAGTCACACAATTCACAAAGACTTTTACACAATACAGTCAGTCAGTATGGGTCTTCCAGCAGCATCCATACACCAGACACCACGAGTATTATCTAAAATCCAAGATGAATTTAAAAAAAAATATGAAATGTCAGTTTGTTGTATAAAGTCTTTAAATGTATGAAAAGACTTTGTATTATACGAGGCATTTCCTTTCATAAAGTTCCCATCATTTCATTACATTAAAGACATAAGATACATAAAGAGCTTGCTTGTTTCCTTTTTAATTAAAAAATGTTTTAATTTTGATTGAATTCGTCCCGTCTACGAAAGAAAGATCAAAGACCTAGTTTTTTCCCCATGAGGTAGGTTGTTGTATTATTAGGTTATTGCAGTTGAAGCACTCTCGACTCTCATGCTTTTTGTCAAGGATTTACATAGGGATTATGGATATAGTGGATGCAGATGCTATATACACTCATGCCGGTGGTGGTGGTGGTGATGGTGGATTTTTAGTATGGATTGGATGGAGGATAGTCAAATGCAGCTGCTAATACTGGACAAGCTTGAAGCTTGATTTTTGTTTAAATTGTACGGTTTTATGTTACTCGTTATAGATGGCATAGTTAGGTTTTTTAGTTGATTCAATGCTGGAAAAGTGAGATAAAATTGTATTAAAACTAAAGTGAGACAAACTTGCAAGAAGAAAGCTGAGAATACTCATGTAATTTTATACTAAAAAATTACATGAGTATTCTCTGGCAAGAAAGATGCTTAGGGGGTAAAGTGAAGTAAAAAATGTCAAGGAAAGGTTAGTTTCTCATTTTGTCTGCAATTAGAAATAAAATAATTAGTTTTGATATGAATAAAATGAGCTCTCTGGATGAGTCTATGTATTGAATGATTTGTTTTTTTAGCAAGTTAATTTCTTGGAAAAGAAGCTAAAGGCTTGATAAGGAGGAATGAGAGACTATTGTGTATGACGAAAAATGAGACAAGAGGTAAAAGAGCGTAGAGAGAGAAAAAGGTCTAGATACGACAAAAGTTTTAAGACTCTACTATTAAATAGATATTAAACTCTTGTAATTAAATTACTCTGGGTGAAATTGCTTTTTCTTGTTAATACTGCGACCAATTTAACCCACTCCTGCTGCTACTACTGCAGTAAGAATTAATGATTGGATATAAAGTTGTAATAAGTCTTGTGATGTGGAATGGGATGCAACTGGCAACTTTACTTCGTCATCTATTTTTCATATAAACTTTGAGTAGATAGAAATGAGAATCAGAGTGATTTCAGAGTTTTTCTGAAGTCTATTAAACTATTGAATTGGGTTATCAATAATTCTTATCAAATCCATGTGGAGGTAAAGTTTTTTTATACTTCGAACTTCGACATCTTTTTGATTTGATTATTGTACTCAAAAGTACATTAGGATGGAAAATGTGAATATGTATGCAAAATTGTAAAACTGCATGCGTGGCATTTTGTGCCATGAGAGTAGATCTGAATTTTAAGATTGCATGGTAGTGCAAATGTGCAACAAATAACCGGGGTCAATTTATTTTTTATGCTGAGACACCTTCTTCATATTACAGGGTAATAATAATGACGGTGGTGCGGGTATAAAAAGAAAGGATTGAGTTCGCATTTTTATCACGTATGACATAATATTATACACTTATACCTGAGCCAAATTGTTAGATTGCATTTATGTAATGGAATTAATCTGATTTGTGACATGCAAAATGATTTGTTTCAATATAACTTAGGTACATGTTACATTATTATGGGCTTAGTAATTCATACACATACCTTTATCTACATATACACTTTTAAATAAAAGTCTATACATAAAACATTTTATTTCGGAAATGCAGAAGTTTTATAAATACTGGTAAGATCAGGATCTACGTTTTAAAAACGTCTCCATCAGGCCATTCCTTGTTAATCTTGGCATTCATTCTGCATTGTGTTATACATTCTAAAAGCACTTCAATCAGACTATAAATACTGGGTAAGAAAATCTCCATTAAAAAATCCCCATCATCAGTCCTGCCCAACTTAATCCAACATTCTGCCTTATTGTTATTATTACCCCCAAGAGCACTTGAGACTAAACTCCACTTGACCATCATTTAAAGTTAGACTTTCCCTTGCCAAAAAGTCTCACTTGAATCATAAACCTCCTCAAGCATGTTTAACCCAAATAAAACCCAAGTAAAATAATAAAAACCCATTATTATCAAACACGAGAAAGGCTTGATTTGATCATGGGAAGAAAAGTTAGAAAAAAGGAAACAATGAAAATAAATACAACAATAATATAGTTTAAGTACAACACAATACACAATGCATCTATGACCATTCTCCTCCTAAAGGCTACTAATACTAAGTACACTTATACTACTATTACAAGTCTTCTTTGTGTCGCAGGAAGTTTGAACAGGGCTTTTTCTAACTGCAGTAAAAAGATATCGATTCAACAAGGGACCTGGATCGGAATTTCAGAATTGTAACAAAATAAATTCTATATGTGATGCCAATGCGAATGCCTCTACCAGTATATTTTGCTTTTACTCTGCTTTCTCATACTAATGTAAACTAGATCTAGCATTTATTAGACTCGAGTGCTTTCACTCGTGCAAACCAGACTTTCTCTGCCAATCTAACTACTTTTTGGTTCTGTATAAGCTAGGAACTTAGTGAACACATTCATATAAAATTAGATTGCATCGCAGAAGTACTACCCGCTTCCAAATAGGTATTTCTTACTCCTTATTACGAAATTCCATTTCACTTCTCTCTTTGGAGTTTCAGATCTCGTAGCGCAATCTCGTCTTTTTTGTAATAATAATAATAAGCTCTACTATACATGAGTTCTGTAGGGTCTAGCCCTTATGCCCTAGTAGTTTTGTTTCATATCGTAATAATTTCACACAATATGAAACTACTTTCCCTCTAGTTGTGAAATGTATGTATACAATGTGTATTAAAGATGTACATATAATAATACATAAGACAAAACTAGGTGATGCGGGGAGATGATGATGTAGTTGCTGGTGTGATGCTAGTGATACTACATGCCTGGAATTCAAGGCAGATAGATGAGCTTCATAGTACTAACATTCACCCGACTTCTTTCAGTCCTCCCATGATACGTAGAATACCCGCATTGCATTTTATATGTATAAAGTTGAGAATATAATATAATACAGTACTCTTAGGTGCTTTTCTACATCCTTTGCTATAGAAAGAATACAGTGAAAGACCGGTCGATGATGCGATTTCTTTACTCTCTAGCAGCTCTCGCAAAAGAGTGCAAACTTTGAAGGAGAAGGTCAAATGTTCCTCATGGTATTATAGTATCGGTGGTGGTACGGGTAAAATGCTGAGGAGGGTGTGTTCATAATTAACTTTAGGTGTTTTGCAAATTTTTTGAATGGGTTGCAGAGGTTGAATAAGGCACATGTAAAATATTCCCCATGCTCAATTCTTTTCAATTACTTTATTCAATCCTGAAGGGACATGCTTGTCAAATTACATCAGAGATTAAGTCCACAAAATTTATGATTTTAAACCTACGTGTTAACTAAGCCTTCACAAAGGCAGCAAACCATAGTGGTATTTATCGTATTTTTTGTCATATCCATATCAGAATCCAAGGAACTCTCAAGTAAACTCAAAAATACTCCAGTACCAACTACCAAGTAGATCGGTCAGATGCAACTCTCTTCTGCAAATATAAACCACAGCCGGGTTAGCTTTCTCCAAGCTCCAAGTACCAAGCTATTGTTAGTCTTCTATCAGAATCCGTCTTTGCATGTACGTGCACAAGTAGCGCTTTCACCTTACCGGTACTGGCCAGAGACCAGACCATTTATCCATACTGCTATTGCAGTAGCTAGATTCTTTTTAGAAGTCTATTTAGACTGCGACGGCAAAAAAAGTGTCAGCCAAATACACCAAAGGCTTATTTTACTGTCAGTAGCTTTTAGCAGTTAGAATAAATCCACTGTTGTAATAGGTAAAGTAGTACATAGGTATACTCATAGGAATACTAATAATATCATACAGGCTTTCTCTATAGTCCTTCTTTCTCTTACATATTAGAATACAAATACCGTAGAAGAAAAGTCTATGCTATATAGAAACACACAGTTGGTCATCTTGAATCTTAAAGCATGCACATTTCCTTTCTCTCTCAAGGGTAGGATGAACAAATTGGTCTGAGACTTGATGTGAGACGCTCATGTCATAGATCTCAAACAAAAGCGAAAACAACATAATATAATAGCATAAAACATAAATCCTTCATAAAAGTACATACATATTTCAAAACTTATATAAAAGTACATCTCAAGGCCCTACTAGCCTAAAAGGACTTTTCTATTTATCTCACATGGTCCACATACATACAACCGGAAGGAAGGAACTTGTATATGTGTTCTTCCAAAACTTTCATCGCTAGTAGTACACAACTCATATACAAAACAACAGTATATACAAAATTCATACGGGATTTTTACCTATTTACCTAAGTAGGGTCTTGAGTTAACTCAAGATAAATGTATACGAGAGTACTTCAAAAAAAGAGACGAACACAAAGATTTTATTAGGTTTTTGAATAGCTGGTACTACTGGTAGCTGTTCTCTTGGATAAATTCATATCCTTTCCTCTCTGATGGACAGAACCTCATTCTTTCTCCGGAGAAAGTCAGTAGAGCGTGAGACCTCGGCATTCATTCGGTGAAAGTCATTCAATTCAGATTAGATGGGTTCTAACACTAAGAGTTTTAACGGTTTTACTAAAGTTCTATTACAAATTCAATACTACTACTATAACCACCACCACTTATATTACTATTATTACAACAAATGCAAAGCTTTGATAGAAATACCATTTATATTCTGTCATTGTTTGTCGGTACAATAAGTGATTTTCCTCTCTCATTCAAGAATCACTACTACTACTGCCATACAGAAAGGCAGAGAACACACACACACTGGTAGCCTACATAATATTCTACACTGTTGATTTCATTGCCTTCTATAATTACCTATTCATGAAGAAAGTCTGATTTTATTATTACACTATTATACTATTGTTACAACTACGACTAGTTTTCGTGTAAAGAAAGGATTCATTAATTTTGTAATAAAATTACTCAACATTGTAATAGAAAGAGATTTAATTATATACTTTGAGTAAGAATCAATTATGGACACGTTAATCCAAATCGCACACGAGATTGAATTCGCGGCCTGTTGGGCAACCTTTCGGCAAGATCTGAAGAAGTTTGATCTTATGAAACCATGTTGCGGTTTCACTTTGGAGAATGGTCTTGTGGTTATTGCCATTATTGATGTGGTGAGTGGTAACAATCAATTTACTTTCATTTTTCTTAATTATTCTTACTTAAAATGGGAAGAATAGTAAGGAAGGGACGGTATGTATATTAGGACTATGGGGAGTATTTTGTGGTATGTTGAGTGATAGTTGAAATCGAATTTTCCAGAGGATGAAAGGAAAGTCACTAGGGAATTGAATGAGGTGGAAGAATGTAATCTTTTGTTTTCATGAAATGTAGATTGGAGCTGTGTTGGGAGTTCTTCCTTTGGTTGTTTTGCTTATTGCTCTCACTGTTTTCAAGGATCTCATGAGAAGCATTAGAGAAGATCTGACTTTGTTACCTATGGAGTCTGCCAAAACGGTGGAGAAATCATGTAAGCATTGTTTACTATTTTGTTATAACTGGAATCTTGAATGAATAGATAGGAAACTGGATTCGTATTTTTAGTATTGGAAAATAGGCTTTCTATACAAGCCTATACACTTAAATTAACTCATTAGTTTTAGCTGTCGAAGTTTCTTTATTAAAAATCATTGTCAATCAATACTGAGAATGCATGGGTTCTATCTAATTTTAATGCCGAAATACTCGCATTCTTCAATTTAGACCTTCATTAGAGAAAGAATTTAGACAATGAATTTTTGGCAACCTTTCTGTCAAGAATTTACCGGCCTTGGCCAAAATTTTTAATTTAATTGTTCATTGATCGTACCATGTAGACTTAAGGAATAATTGGTAGCACAGCTATAAATGATGTATTAGTAGCATACTGTGTACTGTAGATAATCAATATGAAACTCAAATTAAAATTATCTATATGTGTGTTGTCTGTCTCTGTTTTAGTCACTTTGTTTCTTGCTATCTTGACGATGGTCATCAGCGTTAGTCTACTGGAGTTTTATCTAGCAATGCTATTGCTAAATGCTTCGAAAAAGGTGTCTAATTTCACTCACTTGTCCCTTATATTTATTATATAATATTTCCTACCCTTAATTTACCCAACCTGGCACTAAAACATGCTTCAATTGATTGCTTAAACCCCAACCAAGTCTTTGGCCTTGAAATACTTCAAGTATAAAAAAATAATTTATTAAAGGAAGCAAAACAAATTAGAAAGAAAGCACGTGAATTCCCTTGAAGGACATTGGGAAATAAAAGAAAAACAATGCTCTGTGTGCATGGCATTTGGCATTTTGTGGTATACAGAGCTTCGTCCTTTGATGTGACCCAAGGAGCCTTTGTACCTATGCATAAATGTTGCATCAAAAGAATTATCAATCTTCCAGAAAGTTCAAACGAATTCTAACTCTTATTCATGTACCATGATAAACCACCGACAAAGTTCACGGTAGTAAAAATGTCTTTCAAGGGCAAATAAAAAATCACATTGCCAAAAGCAAGAAAGCTAATTTTTAGAAAAAAATAGTAATTTAATTTATTTGCCAAAATAAATCTTTAATAAAAAGTTTTGAATTAATATAACACTGAAATAAATCAAAATTCAACCTCTCTCCGTATATTTTCCTAGATTTCTCAGAAATTCAATCAGTTCATGCCCATTCAATTACTAAATTTCATTTCCTTCCGAATAAATATATTATATTACACACAATACATCAAAATCCCTTCGTTCATTCATTCATCTCACAAAGAGTGAAAAGGAACTTTCACCCAATAAAATTCCCATTAAAGATTACAGCCAAAAAAATAGAATAAAAAAATTGCAACGAAAGTGTGCTATCTGCCAAGCTTTTTATATAAAGATGAAATAATAAAATATATACGAATTTCATCTGATTCTTAGAAGATGATGATACTACTATTTACTATCCTATAAGCTCTCTCTGCTTTATATAATTTTTTATTATTATTATTACTATACATATTATTATATAAATACTTTTATTATTAAACCCTCAAGCTTATTTCTCTTTCCATCTTATCATCTCATTCTTTACCATTACCATTCATATCTTCCATTAAAGATCATCATTCTTGGCACGTAACATATTACAACTCGTGTGTTTATTTTGTTTAATTCTCTTTGATACAGAAAAAGCTGACAAGTTGCTACAAGTGGTGGAGAATGTTGGTTGTCATTCTCATCGCAATACTATTTCTTATCGCTGCATTCATTATTCAACATCACTGGATTGTGATTATTATCTTTGGAACTATTCTTTGTCTTTACAAAGTCTATTGTTTCTGGATCGTCTCAATTTTCATTGATCGAATTGGGACTGCTGAGAAAGATAGTGATATTACTCTTCCGACTGTTTGTAGCGAGACAGAAAATTTCAACAAAATTTAACTCAATAACTTTTTGCCATATACCTAAACTACATTAATACCTAACCTAAAAAATACATACTTTATATTAAAAACTATATTACCCTATACCCCCAAGAGGACTTAAAAGATAAATAATATATAAACCTATTTAATATTCAGACTTATGTACTACGAACCATGCACAGAAAATATATACCACGTGCTGTACTACTCAATTAGTAATTAGTGTGACTAACTAATGTATTTCATAAAAGAAAGTTTTAACTGAATCTTGATAACTTTGTTCAATTAAGTTTAACATTGTACAAAAGGCATGTGAAACAGCCTCTCCTTGAAACTCTTACGTTTTTCATTAGAAATTATGATTTCCCTAAAGAGTCCGTACCTGCCAATAATATACTTAAGTAAATTACATCTATAAGTTCTTATCTTTTTTCCTAATAGTACCTACTGCCTACCTACTACACATCCTATTACAACGTACACATGGTCGTTTCATAGACTATATTTAGAAAACCCTTTTACCCTTATGATTAAAAATATCAATAATAGAAGATATAACACGATGATCATAGCTCAAAATCTTTACTTACATACTTGATGAGAAGTATCCAATGTACCAATATTATATACACAACAATAGAAATGTTAAATTTAAAAAACCATGAAACCTTGTATCTTCCTTTGAAACGATATCAACCCTGCCACCACACAATAATAAGACAATCCTAAAATCCTAACTTGTAGTCGTTATTTGTTAGAAAGTTAGTCATTTTTAATAATAACCGTTTCCCCTTTGTTTTTGCAAAATATACCTTTTATGGTACCTTCTCTTTTCGTAACGGAAAAAGACATTTATAAAAGCCTGTACGGTGTAAATGAATGAATGAAAATAGTAGTGATTGCGTGTTTCAATTATGTGCAATATCGCATGGAAGAGACTACTAACATGTATAGAAATTATAAAATAGGAAATAGATTTAATGAATACTTAACTTGGAACACTTGTGATGATTTGAATGTAATTTTGCATGCCTATATACATACAGTGCTAATTAGTACTGATAACCGTAAATTAATTACTGACATTAATTATTAAAATAATAATTATACTCAAACTATTATTCTAAAATGTTGCACATCTTTGTCCATCCAGAATTATATTATTAAACATTTAATATCTTCAACTTTCCTGTCTTCTGTCATAAAATCACAATAATCGTTTTAAAACTATTATCCTTCTCCTTTCCAATTGTACTTCAATATGCAAGTATATTTATAATAATCACTTCCACAGTGTTTTCCTTGCCTTAATTATATAAATAAAAGCCCAACAACTAAACATTTCAACAATTGGATTGCAAATATATAATTACATGCTATCACATCCTTTCAAAGCTAAAACAGCTTATAAATTCTCTTCTGGTTGTGGCATTTAAAGTGCAAACCCATCCACCTTCAACCCTTCCGGATCTGTTAATAAGATAATAGAATTTAGCCGAATAATGAGTTTTGTATGTTTATTGAAGAATACAGTAAAAGCCTTTTCCTTGCGCTTTAGTTAGATTTGTTCACTCAATAGTAATTAACAAAATCTGATTAACACCGAAAAGCAGGACTGAATTGTCATAACACAGTTTTAGTTCTTGCATGTTGCATGAGAGCTTAGAGAGTGCATTGAATATTTCAAAAGAGATTCCAATAATCGAGACCATTATTGAAATCTACTAACCTAATCGGTTTAGAATAGCTTATTCAATAATTCTCTATTGTATTTACTTACTACACACTAACAATACCATTTAGAGTGAGCTATGTAACTCAAAATCAGATTTAATTAAACTTCAGAATACATTTTAATTCTAGTAATCTAGTTTTAATTAGTGTATAGATAGAAATAGAAATATATACTAAATATTTAACTTATATAAAAATTATAATTGTAATGTATAGCAAATAGACTAGCTCTTCTGATACATGTCTCTAGATTTAGATAAATTAGGCCTAATACTTAATACTAACAAATTATAGATCAGATGTCTATCAAAAGAATAAAATTAAAAATCATTTTTTTGAATCATATTGAAGAAACCAAGAAAGATTCATTCATCCGGTTATTTAATCCTGACATTCCATGAGAGTTAATTTGAATCAGTTTTAAAAGTCTTAATTTTTTGTACTAAAGTTAAGTCAAAAGTTGGAATTTTTATCAAAGAATTTCCTAGCATTTTTTTGTCATTTTCTCACACTCATGCTCTAACTGAATAAAGTCTTTACTTGCTTTCTTTTTACGACTGAAATTCACAGAGT
>JAQGAA010003372.1:0-10977 GCA_034696425.1 Isotoma viridis
CGCATTATTACTTTGTTACCAACTTATTATTACTATTATTAATTACAGTTTGTAATCTTAGTATTTAAAAAGTTCTCATCTCATTTTTAGCATTTGCATTGCATTGACTTCAATCCCAATAATTAATCATCCTGTTCACATTATCGCTTTATCATGACGTAAAAGGGATAAGTTTACATAGGCCGTGGGGGTGGAATTTGTTCTATTCTTAATAAAAATCCTAAATGGGGAACTGTGAGATTTTGCAATCTATAGTGGTATATAGGCATATATATATAACACAAACTACATGCATTGCATAATCGATTTTTCCTTCACGACCTTGCCTTGTGTTTGTTAATCCATTTGCCTGAGCCATAGCATTCGCAGCTCATCATCATGTCATCATCCACGTTATTTCCCTAGCTAGTGATACTGGCTTTGTAAAAGAAATCCTTGGAATTGGAATTGTATGGTGAAAAACATGAAGATGAAAGCCTACCCCAGACCCAGAACCCAGCTACTATGCAATATGTTAAGTTTATTTGGCATGGGTTATGCCAAATTCTTGGAAATGAGTGCAAACTTTATGCTCACAAAAGTTGGGTTGGGTGCATTTATGATCGATAAGAATGAATGCCATGATTGCCATGTGAATCGAATTCAGGATTTTGCCGATTATATGAGATGAAATGCAATGCAATGCGAAAATGAGAAGAGAACTTTTTCGCTCATAAATTTGGAACATTTACATTAAACTTATTTGTCAAATCACTTCTTACAGGTCATTTGAATTCAATATACAATAATACATACATTTATTTAATTGCTTACCTTATCCATCAAAATTAATGGATGATCAGCAAAAAAAATCTTAATAAATATCCAAAACATTTATATCTCTCATTCTTCTAAATGAAGAAAAACAACTCTACAGGTACATTTCCCATCGAATGTTATTACGGGTTATTAGGTGTCTCTCATTTTAAACGTCTAATGGTACACAAGGTTAAAGCTCAACAAGAAAAGTATTTTTAAGTACTATGTAAATATATTAGTCAATAATATATATATATATATCAATCAACATCAGTACTAAGTACGTTCAAAAAACGGGGGCACAAGTAAGTTACAAAATTTTGTGTGGCTTATGTGCACACAAATAGACACACTGTAAATAAATAAACAAATGGATGATAGTATCTCATCCGTTTTTAAATGTACTGGTACAGATGTTTTATCAATATGCCTAAGCTGTATTTAAATATTGTGATCAACATCATTTTCTAAATATCTTCTTTAAATCGTCAATATTTTATCTTCTTCAGTTCCAGCAACTGCAACGTCAGTCCAAAAAATACAAGTTTTTTACTCGAATTACGTACGAGTACGTAGTTAAATTGATGAATATTAGATATCTCTACATATTTCTATATGTGGAAGTGTAAAATTAGACCAAAATAGATGTAATTTTGAATCGCAAGAATATACGTGTTATCTCCATTTTCACGGTATTCGCCGAGAAAATCTGAGTCATTAAGGAAACAAAGTAACGTTCCTGGTTCAGAATAAATGTATTACAAGAAGGAGCAGCAGGGACTCCTAGGGTTTTTTTCGCATAGGAGTTTTTGTTACTGTTTGCTGACTCTGATTGCGACATAGATACTAAAAACATTGTTACAATAATTGTGGAAATGATGAACACTAATTTTAAATGATTTAAATGATCTAGCGCTTGGTCGAGTTCAAGTATCTGAAGAGATTGAGGATGTACAGGTGATGACTGTGAGTGAGTTACTACCTTCAGTAACGCCAAGTCTTCCAGTGTCATCTCAGACATTTCCAGTCCTTCTCCTTCTTTGTCCTTTGGCGTTTCAATAGGATCCGAGTCTTTTGCATCGTCTTTTTTGACAGCATCTTTTTCTTCAACCTGAAATTCCAACCGACATATTTTTGGTGTTAATTCGAAACTCGACTAATCGAGAATGGAGTAAAATTAAGTAATTTTATGTGGTTGTTGGCTTAACATAACACTTTCAGGAGATATGTGGTAGTAGTAGTACGAAAAATTTAAGTGCGTTTTAGCATTAAAGCAAGTGAATTCAAGGTGAATTCTACGAAGATCGAAGACTTCATTTTAGTCTCAATGTGCCCCCAGTCCAGTCTAATCATTAGCGCTGACCTAACCCCTAACCCTCTCACCACCCACTACTATACTTTTCTGTCTACATGAGACCTGACCAACTAGTACTTCTTCAAACTCCAGCTCTATTTTTCACCCGAAACTTCCAGGTTGGTAAATTAAGTTTAAAAAAAAATTTTATCAAGATCTTGGGTGTAAACGGCTTCGATTTGTGTTGTGCGTTGGCCTTGAACTTCTTATCAACCAGTACAGCCAGTGCGATAAAACGTATTCATTATTAGTAGACTTTCAACGCATACTTAACGCATACGAAGGGAATACACAACGTGACTTACAAGGGACTTCTTAACCGAAGTGGATGATGAGGTTGAATTCCTTCGTCTCTTAGCTTTTTCACGCCTCTTCCTTCGTAATGCCTGCAATTCCTTTGATCTTATTGCATCTGGAGTTTCCTCGCTGGAAGTTGGAACGACCATGGGCATGGTGAATGGTACAACAGGAACTTTTATAGTCACTACTCGTCGACCGGATGGCTGGGTCTGTAATATAATGTTAAACAAATAACGTGAGATCAAAGTTGACAGTTTCATACATGGATATTGATATATATAATTTATAAATGCCTATCTAATTGATTACAAAAATATTTAAAAGAACTCTTCCATAGAATACAACTATACATAAAACAGTTTGATTAAAAGTGAAAAACATAATCATACCTTGTCCGATGCGTTGTTCTGTGTAACTTCCACACTAGCACTAATGGTAAAAGATCCATTAGGAATTTCAGTTGGCATCACTTTGATCACATTTCCAAGCTGCAAATAGAATTGAAATTGCATTTTTTAAGGTTATTATGTCTGACTTTACAAGAGAAATCATTTAAATTGAATACTCGCGTAGTGTGTCCAACAAAGACACAAAGTTCAAATCCTGGTTCAAATTTTAATTCATTTTTAGCATAGTGCAAGTGTAATGAAATGTCAATTTTACCTGGAAAATTTGACACTGCTGACGCTGCTGATGAGCTGACATAGGAGTGACCCCTTTCTGGTCGGACTGATTCTGAGGTAACAACTTATTAGCTGGGGTAACTGGAGTCCAACTTTGACTACTTGGGTCATTCGCAGCAGGAGACAGCCGATGATTTTCAAGTAGTGAAGCTTTCGGAATATTACCCTGTTGTTGTAAAGCTGGCTGATTTCCAGCAGGATAGAAATGACTCCCATGGTAGTATGGACCCTATAATTCAAATGCGTGATAATAATTTCGTCAGATAGGCATATAAGCATTTTGGAATTTATACGAAAATTTGAACAATTAAACCCAATAACCTCAATGTTAAAACATTACAACATTTAAAAAATCCATAATCCTAAATATAAAAGATATAACTTTTTCGTCTGTACCTGTGAGCCACAGTATCCTCCAACAGCATTCTTCTTAGGTCCATCTCGCAACTTGATCCCCATTTCCATCTCCAATCTTTCATCAAGTGAAAGTCTCCGAGGAGGTGATCCGTAATCATATGAACCTGGCCCTCCTTGACCCATTTCATCCTGTCCGAGTGGGGGGATTTGGATATGAGATTGCTGCTGTAGTGGGGGTTGAAGAATAGGTGGAGGTGGATAAGGCATATGATACTGAAACATAGCCACATCTTTCCCACTCCCAACACTTTCAGTGTGATTGGGACCGTACCCGTGGTGACCTTGATGATGGTGGTGATACGGGTAACCACCCTGATGATGATTTAGCATTCCATGCTGATTATTAGCCGCTAGTTCCGCATCACTTATAGTTGAATCAGCAACATTTAGCTGCAAAGGAGGGGACAATTGATCTAGGTGTTGATGTTCCATCTTTCCTCCTGGCCTATCTCCGTAGTCCCTTATCTCGTGTAACAAGTCTCCTTGATACTTTCGATCTCTCTCGCCTCTATCTCTACTACCAAGTGGTCTTCGTCCCCTGCATTCTGGGGAGAACCCACGGCCATCTCTGCCATCCCATTCACCACGATAATTATCTCTTGTACCAGTCCTAATATCAAACCTAGAATCATTTGATACCATCTCTCTGTCCCTTTCATAAAACTTTCTTCTGTCTCCTCTTGCCTCATGCCTTGAAAACCTACCATCCCTTGAATACCTTCGACTTCTCGGACTCAGACTTCGAGACCTTGAGCGACTCCTTGATCTTGACCTAGATCGACTTCTTGATCTTGAATGGCGACGTCTCCGACTGCTACTGTACCTATCTTTTCCATATCGACTATGATCATCAAAGCCTTCTCTTCCCTCTCTATCTCTATACCTGTGGGGTCTGTGACGATGATGATGACCTTTTTCATCTATGAATCGAGGAGACAACTCATGACGTGAGGAATGTCCCCGCCTTGATCCAGATCGCTCTTCTCTAGATTCTTCTCTACAACGATACTCCCTTGCCCGATCTAAACTACTGTTCCTTTCATCATGCTCATCATGAGATCTTGGTAGTAAGTCTTCCATTCGTCTTAGAGTTTCAACTGGACCAATATGAGGTTGAACTTTATCAACATCCTTCGCACATTTCTCGCTCTCTTCTTTTTCACTCACACTAACCAATTTTTCAATGTTCACTTCAGCAGGTAGAATAGTCTGGTTAGTTACCTCACTTACAATTTTCTCATCTATCGCCTCAAAAGGATCGTACATTTCGGCGGACTTTTGAGCCACTTCAAGTAACTCTTTATTATCTTTGACACATTTCTCTTCATTTTTTACGTCACTTTCGTCATTACTATCACTCGTATCACTCGAAGAACTGCTGGAAGAATCACTAGAAGAGTCACTGGAATCACTACTAGACGATGAATCGTCCCCTGAAGATCCATCAGCTAGTTCTGAAGATGATTTTCCTTCAGTCCCATAGCCAGAGGAAGGAGCTGGAGGGACTACGACTGCAGCTATCTCATTGACAGGGACAATAGGATGATCAAGATTTGCAGCATCCGCTACTGGAATTTCTAATTTCAGCTCTACTTTTGGCTCTCTCTTTTGCAAAACTCGTCTTTCGTCTTCAGAGTCATCACTCCAGTTTGAACTTCCAGTGATGTGCTTACCTAAATTAATATCCCCAGCTACCTGGGAATTTGGAATTGAGGTGGACATTTCGATATCTGGAACGGACAACTTCAATAAAGCTTCAGCACTCAAATCTTCATTTTTGAGGACAGACTGAAGAAGGAGATCATTGTCAAACTGAGAAAGGATATCATGTGTTTCCGTTTCCATTCCCATCCTACTAGATTTCATAGTGTAATCAGTTCTTGCAATAGGATTAGCTAGATTATTTGGAACTCCAAGATTTTCCATGAGAGACGCAAACACTTCGATTGCATCATTTTCTGTTTTAGCAACATTATCCACCCCACCGTTTTTGTTTTCAGTTTGCAAATCTTTGGCAAAATTTGCAAATAATCCTTCAAAGCTTGGTCTTCTACGTCGCCCACTGTCCTCATGCCTCCTACTTCCGCTGCTACGGTGATGGTCCCGATCTCTTTCTCCACTTCTGTGCGACTTTTCATCTCTATCCCTGTCACTACCATCTTTATGTCTCCTGTCACCCCTATCTCTGTCAGACCTGTCACCTCTGCCTCCTCCAGTTCCACCACCACCATGACCGTCTCCTTTATCATCTTTGTCTCTTCGGCTCTTCTTTTTGTCAACTTCTTTATCTTTCTTTTCCTCGTTATCATCTTCGTCTTCAGACGTAGGAGAACTTTTGTCTTTCTTTTTCTCTTTCTTGTCCTTAGTTTTGGATTTATCTTTCTTAGGCGACAATTTTTTCTTACTCTCTCTATGCTTTTTATTTGTTTTCGTTTTTTTTGGTTCCTTCATCGCTACTTTCATCGGATGAAGAAGATGATGAGCTCGAAGACCCAGAGGAGCTTGAACTGCTATCCTCTTCAGAGTCAGAGCTTCCAGACGTGGATGATGTTGAGTGATTCCGATGCTTTTTGGCATGCTTTCGCTTATGCTTAGTCGACTTAGTTTTATCTTCATGAGGCTTTTTCTTAGATTTCTTTTCTTTTCGGTCCTCCTTCGTTTTAGTAACAACTTGTTCAACGACTACAGCTTTACCTACAGAAACTTTTTCCAACTTCTCGGACCCTTTTTTTACAACGGAAGACTTTTCCTCTTTCAAGACTAGTGGTGGAATCATTACAGGTTCTGGGCCAACACGAGCACGCTTTTTCTTAGGCTTTTTGGAACCACCCCGGCCGTCACTTTCTTCATCATCAGGGTCACTTGAAATTGTTGAGGATTCGCCAGCTGAATCTTTAGACGTTCTGTGATGCTTGTTGCGTTTATTTCGTTTATGGCTAGAATCTTTCTCATTTTTAGCTTTGGAGTCAGAGGAAGGAAGTGGAGCAGCAACTAAAATTTCTTTTTCAGTCTTTTTAGTAGAAACAACTGGGACTGGAGGGGTTGGTTTGAGTTTCAATTTATTATCAGTCTCATCTAAATCCGAATCTTCGTCACTTGAATGTTTGCCTCGTTTTCGATCTTTTCGATGTTTCTTTTTCTTCTGTTTTTTAGCCTTCTTCTCTTTTGACTTTTCTTTTCCTACTTCTAACTTCCCTGGAGTTGTGATTGCTTGAGAAATACTATCTTTTTCTAGTGGGAAATCATCCGTCTCCATTTCTAAAAATTCTTCATCAGACTCTGGCTCCTGAGGCTTAGCTTTCCAATCTCTGTCCCTTCCTGATTTGCTTGAATCCTTGTCTTTTTCTTTAACTACTTCCTTGGTCTTAGATGAGCCAGACTTCCGCGGAATGTCACCTTTACCACGATCTGAATCACTTTCACCACTGCTACTTCGATGATATCCTCGTTTATCTTTAGATAAACGATCTTTCACTTTTTCACGTTCACTTTTGCTATTCCTATCATCAACTTTAGCTACAACTGCAACATTAGTGGCTAAAGAACTTTCCCGATCTTTGTATTCCTTCTTAAGCAATGGAGAAGGTGGTGAATCTAGGGAGTCGAGCTCTGGCTCCTCGGATTCAAATTCTTCAGGTGATTTTGAATCTGCTGGAGATGGTATTGGATTTGGATCAGCAAGTTGGGGTTTTGTTGTAACACTGCTAGGAGCTGGGCCAGGACTCACATCCATGTCTTCATCAGAGTAAAGATGGGAAATCATGATCCCTTTGGATCCCTCAGAAGGACAGAAAGCTTGATCGTTAGATGCAAACCACTCTCGTTCTCGCTTTGAGTTAGCAGGGGAAGGTAGTGGCTCTCGTTCTGAAGACCCTTTTAAAATTTGACTCATTGCATGACAAATATCCGGCTCTTCGTCTTTCAGTACTTGTTTTCTGGTTTTATAATAACCAGCAAACGATAAAGGATTAACACCGTAAGAAATTGGGGGAGGAGCGATGGTTTTTTGTATAAGAAACACTGGGTACTCGCCACCACTTCGGAGATCAATTGTAGGATTCACTTCTGGATGCTTCGATGTTTTTACCAAGGCTTTGCTAAGTGGTGGCCATTCTACTTTTTCATCCTTAGAACGTGCTGGAGATCTGGACGATGATCGACTATGACTTCTTTTGCTGTAAAACCAAAAATTAATTCCACTTGTATGTCTTAAAATAATTAGTCTTTAACTGCCAATCTTTGGAGTAATCTATCTAAAATGTAGGTCCTGAGGAGTGCAAAATAAAAATATAATCTTCCAATGAATACCATCAAGATCTAAACTTAACTTAAAATTAGCAGTAAAATTAACTTAAAATGAAATGGGCATGTAATGTTAATATGCATTATTATTTTGCATGCATTTATAATACATTGCCGATTAGCATATGGTTTCTGCTGCAGCTTCTAAAACTTTTTACGTCACTACTTACAGTATATAAAAATATAAATATTGACTCTATTTTTGTCATAACATAACTAAAAGAGTTTGAAACTTGAAACTTACCTTGCACTGCGGCCGCTTAACATCTGTGTCCAGAGGGCCTTAATATGGTCAGGAGTATATTGGTACTTGTAATACTCAGTCCAGTCAACAGGCATCCTTATCTTTCTAACCTTGTCCAACTCTTTGATAAGAGCTTTTTCTTCGGCTTCCCGTTTCTCCCTTTCTTTACGCCTCTCTCGACTTTCATCCCTTTGCTGTTTTCTTCTGCGTTCTTCTTCTTTGTCAAATTTTTCCCGACTTCTACTTCTACTTCTTCTTGACTTTTTTTTATCTTTGTCATCTTTGGACCTTTTGGAGGGGCTTCTAGACCTCGACCTTTTGCTATCCTTTGCTTTCTTTGATTTACCACTGGTAGGAGATTTACTTCTGCTTCGTGATTTTCGTGATTTCTTAGGAGGCGTTTTACTCCGTGACCTTCTGGATTTTTTATCTTTCTCCTTTGCTGCAGTAGAAGAAACAACAGCAGCGGTGACTGGAGATTTACTACGACTGACGGAAGTATGTCTTCGTCTAACTGGAGATTTACTACGACTTCTTCGCTGCTTAGAAGAGGAAGACCTTCTTGGAGACTCAATTTTTCCAGGACTACTTCCTCGTTTAGAACCCTTTTTACTAGACGGAGATTTACTTTTAGACTTTGAACGTCTTGACCTTCTGGGCGACTTGGTTCTACTATCACTTCTAGACCTAGATGTTTTAGTAGATTCTAATCTTTTACTACTACTTCCAATAGGTTCTCGATCCCGCTCCTTGTCGCGACCTCTGTCCCGATCCCTTCGCCTAGAATCCCTATCACGACCCCTATCTCTGTCTCGGTCTCTATCCCTATCACGATCTCTAGAAGGTGAATGAGACCGGGGAGGGCTTGGAGAGTTACTAGTTGATCGCCTTCGTAGATGTCTAGAGCTGGACGATGGAGGTTTCATCATTGTTAATTCAGCAGTCGATGATTCAATTGGTTCAAATTCAGTCTTTGGCGTGATTTTTGACCCATCTAAATTACTGCCTGTTGCAGAAGCAGCTGCAACACCAGCTTTATCAGTCACAGAGTACACTGTTGGGCTTATTACAGCAGTCACTGGAGCGGGTTTGGGGATGCTATTTGTAATAGAATTTACTTGTTTTAACTTATCACTTAAAATTTTATTCACTGCCAGTATCTCTTTCATTTTAGTTTCTTCCTGTTTAATTGTCTCTATTGCTAAAGGGTCGTGATGTTCTTTTTTCTTTGAAGGAGCAAAAACTGAAACACCTTTTATAGGAGAGCTTTTCTTCCCCAGGGATGACGGAGATGAAGAAGCAGATGAGGAAACTGCTTGCATTTTGGCTGCAGAAAATGCCATCAGTCTTTTTTTTAGCTTGGGCTCGATCTAGCACCTTCGTAAGAGGTTTTTTACTTGAGCTAATGCTGCTTGACGAAGAAACATTATCACCACCAGATCCAGTACTACCACCACCACCTGTGCTGCTTACTGGTTCGAAAGATTCTGAAGGGGACATCATCATTTCATCGTCACCTGTAGCTTGGCTGGGAGAGTATTTAGATGAATCAGGGGGTAAGGGGATTTCTTCTTCTGAATCTAGTTTATGATCTGCTCCAGCTGGAATTGGAATTTCGTCAAGGTCTAGATTAGGGGGTGAAGGTGGTGGTAGATCTGTTGGTATTGGAATTTTACTTGGACTATCATCTCTAACATCGACTTCTGGTGGAGGAGAGGGTGGTAATGGCACATTGGTCAGGGAAGAGTCAGAATCTGAATTGTCCGACATGACGATGTCTGAAAATTAATACGTTATCACTTATCAGCATTACGTTTTTATTCTGGTTACAGGATTTTCAACTAATATTTTATCTCAATCTTGCCCTTTCCTAAGCTAGCCAATATGAATCAATGATAATGCCTGGCTTCCGACTTCAGATAATGAATAAAAAATCCCATTTGTAACTATTCGGGTCCTGGCCTTGATTTTAGATATATCTAGATTTAGATTGTCGAAACCATTTAAGTTCAAAGATAAATTTGCTTTCCTATTTGCTAATGTACTAAACATATACAAGTACGACTACAGTACATGTGCATACATACTATAGACTAAACACGGTGAATAATATTAGTTAGTATATATGTAGACTGTGGACTTCTTTAACTCCTAAGAATTTACAGCGGAAGTTACTAAAATATATTAAACAAACTAATTGATAAGAAAATAACTTGTACAGCCTTAAGTAATCTAGTTAATAACTCGCATTCTACATTCCGCATGCTCAAGATAGTCATATTGGTCAACATATTATACGCTCAGTAATTATTAATTAATACAAAAGAACATAGGAAATAGAACCTCTATATGAAAAGTATGACAGAATTCTTTGAATCACTTGGCCAAATTAGGTTTCAGTTCACAATAAATCTCAATCTCGAAAAAAGTAGTCTCAACCTTTCAGCAAAATCGTCATTCATTAATATCATTAATCGATTTACTTTATGGTTGTCGGAATAAATGGAATATTGCTATCAGTTCAGATACTACAAGGCACCTAAAATATGGGGAAATCTAGACTAGTTTAGTACATCCAGAATTTTATTTTTCCTAACCTCTTTCCTTCAACTAAAATTATGTATTCATACCGTCCAATCTAACCCTTTCAAAAACATAAAAATTTATGTTACTCACCTGATTAAAGCTGGTCCTCCTTGAATGTCTGGATTTCCGGAAGGACTTCACAAGATCAAAAACGCTGAAGGAGCCAAGATTGAACTGTGACTTCTCTTGTTTGTTTGTTTACCATGAATTTGGCCTAAAAAAACATAATCCAGTTAGATAATTTATCATAGTTTAAGTTGGCCTTGACGCTTAAATATTAACTTTTCATACTA
>JAQGAA010003373.1:0-10977 GCA_034696425.1 Isotoma viridis
TAAATTATCGTATTGAACAAGGCTCTAATCTAAAAGTTTTTGATATAAAGCTCTAGCAGGTGGTGTTTAATCCAGTTGTACTTCATAATAAGCTATCTGAAGTTCAGCCGAGAACTTTCCATTTTCGTTATTGAGAAAATGCAAATCTGGATTTCCATACTTCTCAAGAAATCAAAGTACGTAAAACAATAAGTCAGGGACCAGGGATCCACTAAAGCTGTAAGCAAGCAAGTAATATTGCATTCATGCAAAGTAATAATCTTGTTTAAAAATCAGATAAGAGGTACAAAAAATCAATTTCATTCTTCAGTTAAAAACATCATGCATTTATTGTATCAAATAGTAAACACAACTCCGATTCAATTAGACAATAAGCCACAATAATACATCTTAAGATTAAGCTTCTGAATTTTCAGAATAACATTACAAAGAATACATAAAAGTTGTGATAATCATATGGAGAAAGTATATCCCAAGACTACCAAATATTATTCAAAAATACATTCTACATTCTACTATATCATACATTATTGAACATTATAAGCTGAGATTTCGAGATTGAGATCTATCTCCAATAACTAAGAAATAACTACCACGTACAACTAAATAAGAACTAAAGCTAATCCTAAGTTACAAACTCTTATGGAACCTATAAGTCATACGTAAAGAGAATGTGTAATTTTGAGAGTTTAGATAGTTTAGAATACCTGAGCCTGAGAGTTACTACATGCTATATACTATAGAGTACAAGATTTTATAAGACCCTTTTCAGGTTTTCATTTCATAAAAAAAGAACTCTTCATTTCCTTCAAGATTCTAAATGTAAACAAACATGTTCAGTATTTTTTCATAAGGAACAATAATAATAATAATAACACCACTGATGAGTGTAGGATCAGTAGGATGAATGAAATGAAGGCTTAGGTCCTGGCTTCTAAGGATATACATGGCTTACTAAGGGATATTGAAATGGACTCTTCATACAAAAAGGGAAACTTACTTAAAACTAAATCATCATTCTACATACATACAAGAAGGAGGATCTTCAATCTGAAGAGTCCAGTCAGAATGAATACACAGCCAGTAATAAAGCCTGGACTAGGAGAGTTTTAAGAGAATTTCTAAGACCCTTTCAAAAAATTTAGAGTTTCGGAGGACTGTATCATCAACAAGCTCCGAATTTCGGATAGGAAATACAAGTTGAAAAGTGTAAGAGGAAGTACTACAAGTATAGGTAATGGTGGTAGTGTCAGTGTGATAAAAGTGGGGGGAGGACAGATCTCTAAGCCAGAGACTACCCGCCTCGGAGGAGATTCCAGAGACGGAGGTTGGGACCAAGAGTACCGCCTCATGCATGACACTTCCATTCGGATATCGTACTGACTCATCTAGCTTCTCTACTTTGGTTGAACTAAGAATCCGGAAAAAAATTCTTCCCTCTACTTTGTACGTAAAGAAGACCCTAGCTAGGAAAAGGCAAAGGCTTGCATGTAATGGCACTAAAAACCTTCTGTGGTAAATGGTAGTGGTGGTGGTATAATATGGGATCAGAGGGACTTTGTGTCTTTGGATCTTCTACGAAATCATTCTAAAAAAATTAAATTTTCCTATTTTGAATTTTGAAATCAAATTTAATGGAAGATCGAGTGACTATAGGTTGAGATATTTATTTGTAAAACGAAAAAGTCAATATGTGGCCTTTCTCCAGAGAAAAAGTCTCGAGTGGCTCTCTCCGTTCCAGGTATCAAAATAATTAGTCTCTTTTATATTGCGTCTTACTTGTCTGACTATGACTTTTCGATGACAACGAGTGAGAGTGGGTTGACAATTGTGTGGAGACATTCTTCGCTTCCTACCATAGAGAGAGATATCTGTCACACTCCTATACACAGCTTTCTTTCTCCAAAACCCGCACCCGGGTATCTACTAAGATTAAGATTAGATGAGACTAGATCTCCCGCATTCATCCGATATTACTTGCCCGGTATACTTTACCTCGTTGTTCCTCCTACCCATTAACTTTCTCCGTGGTATTACCTTCCTCAGATATAAATGGTACAAGTATACTGATTTAGTTAACCTAAGTACAAGATGGTTAATGATAACATTATGGGATTTCATATCGGGTGACAGATGAATGTGTGTGGGAAGAGATTTCTAAAGCGACTAAAGATTCAGTCTTTAGTGTAGATGAGATTTTATGTGTTTTTTTGTAGATTTGGTTTAACTCTACCGAAAAAATGCCCGGGTGCCTGGTTTTGTTTCCTCCTAGAGCAAAAATGTCTAGCTAGACTTTATATTATTCTAGGTAGGGATTAAACTCTAACGGTTACTTAAGTTTTACTCATCAGGATTTTAGTTTCTTATACGGTTGGTTTTCATAGAGAGGTTCATTTAGTATTATGATTACTTTTTTTGTGCCGAGGGACATACACCGAGTCGGGTTCCTTCATTCATCTAATCGATTTTTATGTGAATGTTAAAATGTGTTAAATTGAATAGAATATTGTGTAAGTATGGTTGGCATGAAGAAAGAGAGTCTTGAATGTTTATGTGTGGAAAAGTAAACTTCAGTAAAAATTGATATTGGTTTGCTGGCAGTAGTAGTGGTGGTGGTTTCCTGGTTGTATATGCAGTAGTTGTGTTACTATTATTACAGTAGTGACTAGGTTTGTGTGGTGTAGTTTGCACATTCACATTGCTCGACCATCGGATCCGAATATATTTCAATTTCTCAACTCCCGTGTCCTCTCTCTAAATCCTTTCTTCTTCTCCCAGTTCTCAAACTTTCATCGGCTGTCGATCTTACCCGTTTCTTCTGCCTTTAGCCGTTTACCCGGTTGTGTGGGTAGACGCTTTACCTCCTCACAGTTTTTGCAGGTTATTACCTAAGCAAAAAATGTTAAAACAACAACTTTTATAATTAGATGTCTTAAAAAAGCACATACGTGTAGAAGGATAAAGAGATATTATTTAGGTTTCTTTTACAGCATTAAATTTCAACTCACAATAGTTGGACGACCTTTCTTGTGTTTTCGTTTTCGAAGTCGGTAAGTTGCATTAACCCCGGGGATCAGGACTCCTCTACATTTCTTACACATTGATCTCTTCATAGTAAAATCTCTGCAAGTGTTTAAAAAATATATGTAATTTATTTTCAATTATATAAAATAAAAGATTTAAAGATTTTTTTAAAAGAATACTTTTTAGCTCCAGTTTTCGGGGTTTTCTCCGAAATCACAGTCATAACTTGGCCATAATGCTGATTCAAGGTGGGAGCAATCTCTGCAACGTGTTCTGCAGCCTGGAACAAAAATTATCAGAAATTAAATTAAATTTCAATAAAGTTTTTGAAATTTTACTGCAATTAATTCCATATTCTCTTTCATAGCATGAAACTGTTAATCATTATTCTTTTACTATCTTTACCTGATACAAATAATTAATTCTGGAAGCATGTTCGTCTGCGTTCTTCCGGGGCATTTTCTATCGGAAAAAAATTACAAAAATTTTAAGTACCTACTCTCTTTCCGAAATTAATTCTAATTACAATTGCTCCGAAATTTCCTTGTTAATTGAATGTAATTATAATTCATAAAATAAAGCCTTAAAAACCGTGTAAAAATAAAAACCCTTCAAGCACATGGAGCACATGTATAGGGGAAAGTCTCCTTAGGAAATAGCAGCAGAAGAAGCTCATTGAATTGCATTGCATTTTAACATCATAGGCATTGGAGCCAGTACGAGGGAAATGTTAGGATAGGAGAGAGGAGTATCATCGAATCATGTTGGATATCTTGTTAACGTTGAAAAATGCAAACCATAGAAAACCGTGTTGGATTGTCAAGGAAGATGCCAAAAGTAGTGGTGGGTGAGGGTCGAAGAGTTTCAGCATAGAGTTTAGAAGCGAAAAAGCCTTGAAATGAGAGTAGGCCTGACCTAGAAATAAAATTGTTGAGCGCCACTTGCACGGGGATTAGGCTATACAAAAAGCTTCCCAAACCAAAATTTCAATGTATTTTTCCCAATCCCTGTGCTACTCCTAGCTAATAATAAAAAGCCCATCTGATTCATTTCCATTGAGTACTGTAGCCGTAGTGGTGGTGGTGGTGGTCACGAAAGCTTTTGGTGGTATACAAACTGCTCAGTAAGCTCCATAAATAAATCACGCAGTTTCATGCTTGGACTTTTCATGGATAGGCAACAGGGACTCGTGTGCTTTTTAATTGTTTGCAACTCCTGACCCTTGACCTCGTAGCAACTTTTAATGACCTTTTACCCTACGATGATCTCGTTAAGTAGTGACTAGAGTCACTAGAGAGTAAAATTCTAGAACGTGATTTATAGATGGCACACTTGAGTTACGCAGTTGTGCATACACCTGAACCTCCAAAAAGGAACCACCTACCTTTATACTATGTATCAATGTATTTTGCTCTATGTCTTTAACAATCGACTAAGATAAATGATCACTGATGATGTCAAAATACCGCAGACCGCAGTATTAGTATTAGCCGTAAATGAGATGAGAAGATATTCTAAGCGATTGAATACTTTCGAAATTTTCTGATTTTTTTCCACCCGGTTTATAAATCTCATCCCGGGTGATTCTTTTTGACGAGTGAACTGTGTCACTAAAGCAAAATGCCCTCTTGTTCTCTGGACTAATACCTCTTTGTAAATGCGTGACTTGCTGTGTCCTAAGCCTAACTCCCTCGGAACTTTTCTGCTATATCGGACAATAATGTTGTTGGTTTCGTCTTTTTGGTTTGATGTTGTGTGTGTATATATTTCTATGAGAATTTTATATACTCTCTGAAGAAAGTGTTATTATTTTATCAAATGTTGTATTTTCGATGTAAATGAGTCTGGTGGTTGGTGGTGGTAAAAGGATGTATGTGTCCATATGAAAAATATATATACTAAAACCTATTCTTGTTGATGGCTGAGTTGATGTAAAATGGTATTTAATGATAGGCAATGTGGACGATTCGATAGTCTCACCACTGTGCCTGTAATGCAGTATTCTCTGGGATTTTTGTATTAGAACTTGAAGAGTCGAAGAGTCGATGTGTATTATGAAATGATGATGTTGTGACTACGCATATTATTTAGGTGGATCTATCTTCTATTATATTTATTATTAATATTATGCCACTTGATAATTTAATGTGTATAATTATATTTCCTTAGTTTGTGTTGTTATAAATTAGTTGCTTTGTTTCAGGGTCATCTGGGCCAACAGGACAGGAACAAGAATACATTATGATGGGGAAATTGGGGATGATATGATGTATAGCTTAATTTATAATACAATGTAAAACTGTAATATGATTTTCAGGTTGCAAAACTTATTTTTTGTTAATGACTGACTATACATTTAGTATATAGATTTAACTTTAATATGCTATGCATACATGAACAATAACAGCTTGTTAATTTATCTCCGAGTTTTGGATTTGGAGGAATAGAAATTAGAACCAGCAGCAGTAAGTAGTAAGAGAGAATAGAGAGGTTTTGATAGAACTATGATTAAAACTATAAAATGTTATAGTTTTAAATAAAAAATTAAAATTCAAGTCAAGTAAAAGGAGCTAAACTTCATTTCATAAACTTTTTTGTGGTTTTATTGGCCTAGCCTAGCTTATATGCAAACACAACAGAAGAAGGCCAGAATCGGGTAGTTAGTTAGTTATGTATAAAAAGCTGAATAGTTTCAACATAATCAATATGCAAAAAAGTGAGAAATTTAGTTCATATAAAATAATTTGTGTGCATTTAAGCCAGTGACCGGGCTGGGCATCTGTCAGAAGGTTTGTTTGCAGTTGCATAACTTTATTGGATCCAACGCAAATGAAAAAGTGTTTGCATAGAATTTACTAATTTTGCATAATATTGAAAAAGGCAATTTTTTTTAGTTTCATTAAGTCAATAAAAATATCGCATGCCAAATTGCCAAAAGATGCAAAATAACTTGAGACAAAAAGTGAAAGCAAAGCAAGCCAAATTATTCATCTCTGAACTTTTATGTAGATTATTAAAATAATTTTTGCTATTTCAAGTCAATGCAGTAGTAGCTAATTCTGATTCAAATAGAGAAATTCGCATGAAATTGTCAATCCTTAAAAAAGAAGAAAAAAGTGAGTGAAGATTGATGATGATAAATCTATTGCGATTTGCAAAATACCTTTTTATACATTCTATACATACGGAGAGAAGGTTTTTAATACTTAATCCATATAATAAATAGGATTAAAACATTCAAGAAAGATAGGAAGGAGTGCCTTCGATAAGAATGAGAGGGAGGGCCCAATGCACTAAACGTATGAAAATGGATGCGTGTAATGAAAGGAAATTGTAATAGGTTTCAGATTGTTTAGACTCCCTGTGGCATGTATTGCGTACCTAACTAAAACTTAACTTTAATACTGCCATCGCATTGCACAAGGGTTAGTGGTATCATCATCATCACTTCACTACTACTGGCATTACATTTTACAAATAGAGAAAAATTACTCTTAAAAGCTGCTACCTTAACCATTTCAAAAAGGAAGAAGAAGCAGCAGCCATTGGCAGTTGAATGAAATTATTTTTATAAAATTATTGTCATGATTTTTTGCAATATGAAACTCTCTACCCCTATCTATCTCCCTGCAACCTGCTCTTCAGAACCAGAGGTACGCTTGATACCACACACTCGCACTCACTCGTCAACTTCTCCTTGATTCAAGCAAGCAAGCAAAGTGTGGTATCGACCATTGGGGATATGTACGACAGTGGGCAATGCCAATGCCAAATCCTGACGAGAAGGAAAAAAGGCTGTTTTTTATATTTAATTCACACATTCAGCAACCATGGTATGGATTGGATGGTATTCCTTGAGGGCAAACAATTTTTTAAATAGAAATTATAATAATAATAATAATAATAAAAGATATGCCTTTGTGTGTGTGTGTGTGTAAATGCAAATGAAACTGATATTCAGAGTATATACATATTGGCGTACGCGAAATGAGAGTTTCCCTTTACAGAATGAGTGAAGAGACGAAGAGAGAGAGATTCATGAGATTAAAATGGCAAACTGGTTTATAAAAGAGATACTTTTATAGTAAAAAGTGGTAAACCCCTTTCGTGCTAGCGTTCCATACCATGGGCGATGAGATGAGGGTTTTTTTTTTTTACTAAGGGGATGGATTATAGGGATAGTTAACTCTTTAAAAGATGATGAGGATGATGATGATGATAGTGGTTGTGGATTGGTTAAATGAAGGATTAACAAAGATACATGTTATGAAAATAGGTAAATGACAGTGTTGCAGGGTTTTTATATACTTTTTATAAGTAGAGTTTTCAAACGGGAGAAATTATATGTAATTACGAAGGGTTGAAAAATTCTGAAGTTTTGGAGTAAGTATAGTATGTGTAAAAATTGCAATTGAAATTTTAGGAAATAAAGATATTTTAAATTTAAATTTTGAAATGTTTTAATAATTGAAGTCTAGGGTGAAATAAAGAAAGCAAAATTACCACTGACTATGTAATAATCTGCGCTGATTTATTTTGTATTGGCTTCATAAACTTAGTTTTAGATATCATGTTGCATTTGCATTGCGTGCCTCTAATAACGCCAAAATTATGGTGTGTATTCGGTTTTCAGATTATTATTATTGCGGAAGCTTAGCTTTAAGTGTCTATAATTTTTAGGATATTAACCCTTTTTATATGTTTTTAATAGGAATCGGCAATCCAATCACTCACTGCCCAAACTAAGCAGAAAATTAGATGATAAAAGACTAGAAAACTATTTTTAATTGTTCAAATATATTTGCCATTTTTTAAAATAAAATAAAAATTGTATACCTCTGGATCTAGGGTTGACTGGATCTCTGCATTGTACGTAGTAAAAGTTGTCTAGACTTTTCACTTTCACTTTATGGAAATTATACCAAACTAATTAAGAACCTTGGGTGGTTTTTAAACTCGCGATTTTAAAACAGAAACTGAAGAATGAAAATTTTGATTAAAATAAAAGAAAATGTCTTACCCATATGGTACACTAGCTGCTGTCTAAAATATAATACTAAAGTATTTATTTATAGTAAGGGAAAATATTGATATTGATAAAAGACAATGGCGGCTGCAAACACATCTCTAAAAAGTAAATTGTTATAGGAGTTTTTTGAAAAACTTCTCTCACCAATTTGTCACCGGCAAAAGAGCAAACACAATAAAAAGAATTTCTACATCTTTCTTTCCTTCACAAAATTATTTCCATCATCATTACATTTCTTACGGAGCATTAGCTTTTCCTATAGTATTTTTAAGTATACTTCTTCTTATCATCTTTGGCATACTAACTACTGGGGCCAAGTCTTGGTTCAGGGATGTCCAAACACAGGTATCTATGGGCAAATTCAAAATCTTTTTACGTCATGTTGCAAGATTTCCGAGGTTTAATAAGAGACATGATGGGAGGGATTAGCAGGTTGGAGCTTCTTAACTGTCCCAGGAACTCCTAGGAACTCTAAATTATGAATGAAAGATTTTAATGAGCCATCTATGTGTCATAAGTTTGTGTTGTTTTCGGTTAAAATTAAAATGAGAGATATTTAGCTAACCTTTAACGATTGATGAAGTTAAATTAAGCTTTTATGATATGATTTTTCAAAAAAGTTTTGATTTTAATTTTGATCAACACCACACAAAATAAATTATTTATTGCATACAATGACATTCACACATGCAAGAAAGTGCAAAATTCTGCCCGTAATTATAATAAAGTAACAATAATTGGATCCAGACGGAATCCTACTAACATGCCAAAGTTATCTAATTCGATTAGAAAATTCTTGATTATTATAATTAATTACATGTTGTACGCTTCTTTAACCTTGACCTGCTAGGTGAAATAAAAATTTACATTATTGATGTTTACTCTTCTAAGCCAAAGTCATCCAAATGAAAAGGCAGTTTAGATAAATGTATACCTTATTACTAAACTACAAAGTAAATACATAAAAACAGTCTCAGATCATTGTAAATACAGTAGATAGAAATCAAACCAGCAGCCACATCAATTCTCAAACGATCGAATAGCCTCCTCTAATTGTTTTCTTGCCATCATCACCTTTTCCTCTTGACTTTTGATGTCATCTTCAGCTACTACAACAGCCTGTAATCCATAATATATACATTATAAGCTTTAAGATAATTCATAATTATGACATCCTTATTCATCTCATTTCATCTTCAAGAGCTGTTTAGTTTACTTACCCTGATTAAAGGCTGATCCGGATTAAGATGAGCTCCGCAATTGTTATCTAACTTATCTTGGTTCTCCGTCTGACCAGTAATAGGTTGTCCATTCATGAGAAGTGCTGTGGCAACAGATTGGAGAACTGTGTCAGGAGTGACATCCGGTCCTACTGCTTCAATCCCTCGCGGTAGGTCTAGACTTTCTAACTCAATCCCATTAGCATCACATGCTTTCAGACCCTCAAGTCTTTTCTCCCAGAATAGCTAAAAAAATCAATAAAAATTTTTATTTTACAACCCTTTAAACATTAAATACATAAAGAGTACGATTTAAAATAATTTATACTTGTTTCGGCTTTTCTTGGTGTTGATAAAGAAGTGGATGCTTAAAGGCTGAGTCTAGTTTGACCTTACTTTTCTGCGTTTTAACAATAGTAATAGGTTGCTTGAATATCGACGCTGTTTGTCGTATGGGTGGAACTAGGGACGCATCACTTCGGACTCCTCGACTGCAAAGATATAAAAAAAACAATAAATTCCAATTTTAAAATAACAATAATTATAAATCATCCTAAGTTTAATGAGATTGACAACGATTGTACCTGAAATCAACCTGGGCCTTGGGTTTTTTATTTTTCTTCACAAGTAAACTATTGACCTTGCCCGATTGGAAATCAAATCCAGAGAGATCAAACGAATCACCTAAATGTCTTGAGAGTTGAGGTTTACTTTTGAATTTCTTTCCACTTGGACTGTAATAAGAAACGTCAACTTTCCCTGCGGACAGTCCACTCTTTCGAGTAATTTCCTCTCGAACCCAACCCTTCGGCAGGGCTGAACATTCAAATTTCTTTCTCTCAACAACTGGCTGCTGCTGATGTTGTTGCAATTGTAGTAATTGTTGAGGTGAAGGAATCAATGGATGTTGAGGTAGTTGTGGAAGTTGGGCCTGGGGGTGGGGTTGGTGGAGATGAAGTGGAAATTGTGCTTGCATCATTTTGGTATTTTGGTATTTTAATTAAGTATGGAAATAATTTTAATTAAGAATTTATAATTTTACTGAATCAGAATGAATCAATATTTGTTTTAAACTCGTCACACAGGTCACAAGTTTGACGTTAGATGAAACATTATAAAATTTTGAATTTAAAAAAATGAAATAAAATTAGTTATTTTTATTTAATGTTTGTTATAAATCCAGTGGATGATCAGATCAGGTGAGAAAAGTTGTGGAGAAGACGAGTGCCCAAGAGTAAGAGTGGAATGAAATGACATTATAGAAAAACCCACACGGTGGTAGAATGGAAGGAAGCTTTGGTGTTGTTACAGGAGTAGTAGTAGTGTGTTTTACTGGTATAAATGAATTGCATTGGTTTGTCTATGCAAACATTTTTTCATATTCAGAAACTTTACTTTTTTGAAATCGGTTTTTTATTTTCAGATATGGGTGACCCATCATCAAATACAGGTCGGACAATATACCATTAATATGCTTTTTGTGAGGAAAAGTAAATAACTCCATATGATTTTAGTCCAAATTACAGAATAAATCAATAGGAGAATTCAAATTTCAAAATCCTCAATAAAATTATCATTTTTCAATTAATTCATAATATTATTTATTTTAAGATAAAAAACACAGTTCCAGTTTAGCTCTTGAGCAGTGAGCATCTCGAGTTTCTGGCTCTCACTACCCTACTCTTGACATTTCTCAGCAATAGC
>JAQGAA010003374.1:0-10976 GCA_034696425.1 Isotoma viridis
AGGTGCAAACAGTCAACAGTTCTAATCTGCTCACGTTCACAATAATCTATGCGAGTTTAAATGTTAATTTCCCTCATTGGAATTCTAGAAACGAAATCTTTCCCAAATTTTCTTTATTTTTCCTCAACCGAAATAAATTTAGTATGAAATTATGAAATCCATGTATGGGTGAATAGAGTCTTTGAATATTCATGCTGCTTCCATCCTATACTTTTTAAACTTTTAAATACCTAAACGGATACACCCGGGACGGGAGTAGTCTAGTAGACACAAAAAGTCTTAAATTCTTACCAATTTCCTAATTTCATATATTATACCATAGTTTATACCATACAGGGTTGGTTGAAAGTTCAAGCTGTGCTAGAAGTTATAGATCATAGTTCATACAAACAGGGAGACAGAAAGACGATGAGGGACTCAACAGCCAAATTAGCATATTGGTTAATTACCAAAGCAATCTCTCACAGTCGGTGTCAGGGAAGTCGGAGTCTTGATAAAATATATGATCTTTGCCACCATTCTTCCATACAAAATACTAAACAAAACTAATGAAAAAGAGAAACACTTTTTCTACAAAGTAATAAAACAAACTCCAGACTTAAATCTTTTACAACAAGCCTAGGAATGGGGTTGATGATGAGAAGGATATATAATGAAAATGATCATATGCACAAAAACAGTAGCGAAACGTCCAAAAGGATTAAAATATTGTATTATCCTCTGTTCTCTTCTGTTGTGGGGATGAGCACCAAGAACATAAGAAAAAGCATGAGAATTTATAAAAAATGTACACAAGTATGCAAATACCATTTAAATCTAAGGAGATGAAGTGAACTGAAGTGAATTTGGTTATTGTACTTACCTACTTAGTTTAATTCTTTAGGAGAGAGAATGTTTGAGCATAAAAGTATATGAACTTTGAACTAAGTAGGTATGAAATGAAATTAAAAGCATCTGTTTGCATACAAATGAAAAAGTAGAAGAATCATTGAAGATGAAAGAGTCCCCATGGTCCAGCCACAAGTAACACCACTGCTACACCGACTGACTATAATATAGTTCCACCATCACCAAACTGACTAGGGTTATCTACAAAAGTACAATCAAAGATGGAATGAATTGAAAGATTTACGGGATTCCTCTACTAATTTCTCCTGTCCTTGTTTCATTTCATTTTATCTTGTAGAGACCAGGAGGGCTTCGGCTTCATTCTAAATGCTTCTTCTTGTGCATTCACATTTCATTAAAAGAAAATATGCAAATCATTTCAGATTACAACTACATACTACTTGCTTTAATAGGGTGGACTGTATAGGTAAGCAGGGTGAAAGGAGACATCAGAAGAGGAGATAGGGGAAGAGTAAATTTTTCTAAGTGTGAGTGTCACCTTCATTGAAAAACAAAAGGAGACATGGAATGAAATGATGATGATTCTTCTTTTGTGGTAGTGGTGGTGGTCTAGGCTGAAATAGTGGAGTATAGTCAGTGTAGTGTATATTAGCATTTTATATGTAGAGCAAGAGGGGAAAGCTAGAATGAGCTTTAATACTACAAAGAAATTAGATTTGGATTTAGATGTGGATTCAATTAATTTATTCATTCACCTCTGGCTTGTACCATGGTGAGAATCTGGATCAAATGGGGAGATACACTTGGTTTAAGATTAAAGATGAGGATAAAACTAAATGAATAGAGACAAGACAGCGGAAGGAGATTATTTATCTGTTATGTATGATATGCAAATTTAAATTATTATTTGGAGAGGAGAAGCTGCTGTTAGCGAAAAGAATTTTTCGTGAGAGAGGTCACATGAATGACCATGGGAGTTATGATAAAAATTTTATTATTATAATTGATCCAATATGTGAATAAAGGAATTTATGTTAAGAAACTTTTAATTTAAATGAAAATGTAAAAATTAACATGAGTATCAAATCTTTACAATATTTAATAACAAAATAAATAATATTTAATATGTAAATTAGTTGAAATGCGGAAACAGAACTTCATACATTTTTTATCATTTTATTTGCAAAAATTATAAATTTTAAAATTTTGATTTGATTATTCAAACAGACAGAGACGATTTTTTACAACATGGTGCAGTAGTTAAAGAAATAATAATAGAAAAGCGCTATAAATGATGAAAGGTTGGATGACATGAAAAACTCAGATCTAACTAAATGTCTCAAATGACTATTCTATATGCAAAAAAGATGCCGTCGTGCCTGTCACTTGAAAAGGAACCTTGGATTAAGATTAATATGGGAATAGGAAGGAAAGAAAATGAAACTGTAACAAAACCCACATAACATTATCATCAAAAGCAAGCATATTTACAGGAATGAATATGAATATGCAAATAATTCTCAAGGGGGATGAAACAAAAGGATCTTTAAAAACAGCTTGTCACCTCCATTTCTTCCTTGAACTACTATAATGTTCCACTACTGATCTAGATATTTCTTGCAAATCACCACCGACCATCTAGAGCGTCCCTTGATGAGCCATATATTTTCATATTATCAAGTCATACACTCTGTCTACAAGATTTAAATGGACATTAACGGATCAAAATCATGACGGTGCTATATCTGCATCCATCCAAACTCACATACCAAGTAGCCTTGCTTTTCCTTGCTTGTGTGTGCTATTTGCATATGTATGGGATCAACGGTACTGTACCAAATTGCAGGTGATCTAATTCTTCAACCCTTCTTTTCTCACCTTCACTCTTCAAATGAGCTTAGCAAATGAGGAAGAATGAGGACGTGACAGTGACAAATAATTTCTTCACTCTGAGTCTTCTTTCACCAGTCTTCTCTCATCATCATCTCGTTCCTTCTAAAGTAAAATTGTCATTCAAATAGCTTTCAAGTATTATGATGGGGATTATGTGTGACGAAACTGGAGAAAGGGATTCAAAAGATGTGTGTAATAATGTAGTAACAGAAGAACAGTCAAGGTGTGAGTAATATGAGAAATTTGCTGATGAAAGACATTCAGACGAGAGGAATTTAAGACTGTAATTATTATTTTATTTAGATCATGTGATAATAAATGGATTGTCATTATTAAAGTGACATTATGTAACTCGCATTATGTTACTGGGTTGTATGTTAGAAAGATTTTGCTGTGTCTTTTGGTAAATCTGTTTCAATAAAAAGATTTCAACCATATTCCTTAAGACACAATTTTTTGTTACAACATTTATTGAACTTTACTACTGCTAGCTGTTTTTTAGAAAAAATACCTGTATATACTGTGCCCTATCTATTTGCTTATTATTTCCATTTCTAAACTGTTATTACCTTTAATTCATTTCAAAGCCAATACTTAAAACTATAAAATAAAAAAGTACTCAGAAAAAGAATAAAGCATACAAAACAATCGTCTTAAAGTTTCTTTACATATGAAATTAGTAAAATTGGATAAGAGATCGAAAATTGGCCGGACAGAAAGACACTTACCTCATTTTTTTGTGAATTTACTACAATAATATACACACCTGAATGAGTAGATTGATGCAGGAGCAGATATTGCTTCCTCCTATTAGGCAAATTATAAGGTGGGATAAAGTGCTGAAGGATATTTTGCATTTTTTGTTCCAAGTTAGAAACTGAAAGTCTACACATGTGTAAAACAATTTTCTACGGATTATTTTGTCGGCACATAATATAATGTTTTTTTAAGTTTTTACTAGCAAGTTCACAGGTAAAAGTTAATCTAATGTTGGTGGTGGTGGAAAGGTATGTAAAATATTGAGAAAAGTAAAGGGGAGGATGATGATGTTGGTTGTTGATGTCCATTCTCATTATTTTCTAATATCACAGGTGGTAACCTTACCAATCTAATTCTGCTGGTAGTGGTGGAGGTGGAATATTTATTTTTTATGTAATTCATCTACAAAACCCATCTTGACTCTTGGTTCCAGGAAAGGTGCATATCTCGAAAAACTTTTTAGACTGAAGAGTATAAATGCCCTTGGTCCTTCCACACGGCTTGGTCAACTCAACCTAATTTTCGATTTTGCGATAAAACCCTTTGGAAATGTTGCTCTTTAATTAGGTCTTCCTGTTTGAGTTTTGATGGGTAGATTTATCCCAAGTTTTGACAGTACTTGTACTCGCCACAACACCCAAGTTGAAACCAGGAGTTTGTATCCTCTATCAATATAGGTATCACCAATCGTCATAAAAAGTAAAAGGAATGGAGAGTTAAAATCCTTGAGAAATAAAGTTTATAAAAATGTGTATAAAAGGATAAAAATAAGTATTTCAAAAGCACATGGTAATTGCCTTCTCTCATATATCCTGTGTATTATTCAAAAGTAACTGCGACAAATGAGACAGGCCAAACGAGCAAAAATTGGCTGGAATGAAGCTCTATATCATAATTGTATTTTTATAACTAACAGGAAATGCACTTTGGTCTTTTGCCTCCATTAAAAAAGTGTATGGGGTTCAATAGTTTTATGACAGAAAGGAGTGCATTTTTACTTGCATTAACACTTAGCTGGTTTTGAAAAAAATTGAGAAGTTGGCGTACTAAAGACAATTTACATTACCTTGAACTATAGGGGATTGAAATTTTTGCTATTAGTATGCTGTCATATTTTAACCACTTCGTCTTGTTTTCTTAAATAAATGCACCTTACATTTTAATTTTACTAACAAGTGGGTAAAATTGCGGAAATTCATGCCAGCATGTAATTTTTACGTTTTTTATATCAATTGAAGGGACACCAAGAGAGCCCTTCCTGCAAAAAATGTTTGTAAGCTTTAAGATATAATGCATACAGAAGCAGTCTTAATTCTTACGTTTTTATTTAATATAGTAAAATACTATTTAGAGAAAGCTTTTATATGTGTATATGCAGCTGCAAGCTGCATTTATTATTGAAACCTTAAGAGCTGGTGGAAGGATTGAAATGAGAATTCAAGACACGTACGAGATGCATTTTCTGACCGAAGCCAAATGCAAAGCCAAGAGCTTTTTAGCCTTTTATCCATTTTGATCGTCTATTCTTCATATATTTTTTCTATGTGCTGAGAAGCTTGCTAAGGAAATCTCTTCAGAATTTCCAAGTTTAAGGAAGATAAATTGAATGAAAGAATAACTTTTGCACTAATCTTATGAAAAATACACGAAAGTCTATTGAATCCGATCATTTCTGATTTTTTTAAATACACTTTCATTTTTAGAAATAATGTTATAAGCGAGGAAAGTTTTTCGATGCCAAGCTGCTAAAAATAGAACGATTTCAAACTTATCCTGAAGGAAATCCCAACTCCGAACTGTTGTTAAAATTTGATATTCTATTCGTAGTGAAATCAGGTAAGAATTCAATGCAGTTGCTTAGATTAATAAAGGTACTGATTCAACTCACTCCTGTCATAGATAAGGAGCCTCATGCAGTTTAGTTGACATAGCTAGTTGACTTTAAAGAGATTTCTTGACGTTTATTATAGTGCGGCTTATTAATGCCGGAAATTAAAAAAAACGATTCATTAATGTTTTTAAGTAAACAAGAGTTCACAGACGTTACAGCTGAACTTAACTTTTAACTTTCAAATGCATCAGGAAACAAAAACAAGGACTGCATACAAAACAATGCGATCGGTTAGTCTGTTCGACAGCATGGATTGCAGGAATCAATTTTAATGCATAAGTAAAATGCAGTATGAACATTGGATGCATTCCAAAATGTGCATCAAATCAATAACTAAGTTCTTTTGATGTATGAGATTTGACAATATTGCTTGTCATTGCATTCAAATTCCAACATATTTTAAGATTTCCTATCTCTGTTAACAAGAAATTGTATTGATTCATTTTCTACCATAGGTCATATACGTGCTTCGTAATCACACCACGTATAAATCCCTTCCCAACCCAACAGATTCATTGAGAACAATATCTAATTCAAATTTTTCTTTACATCTTGAGTCTCTCTCACCTGTCAAAAATGGTACATTTATTCACACAAGAACGTGCTAATCGCATCCAACTCAAAATACTCCAGGCTAACATTTGTGTATTGTTAATATCTAATAATTTCATGACTTTAAGTTTAGTCTGGTTTCGATAAATGATAATTGGGGATGCTTCTAATGATAGATATACACATAATTTAAAATTGATGAATAACAACAGGAGTAGCACAAAACATCGATACGTTTTTAAAAAACATGTAAATTATCCTGTGCGTGTTCTACGTGTTCATATGTATGTGAGATGAAACATAAATCCGCAAGCTATTTTGGTCCGTAAGGAAAAAAAAGAGAATAATTTTGGTACCAATTTAATGACTATTTAGACCAAAGGGTGGATATTATAATTTTTAAAATAAATGTAAATTCTCTCAAGCCCTCTGGAGAGGTCAACAAGTCACATTCTTACTTTCATTTCAATTCATAATTGAACTCACTTTCAATTCTATTTTCTACCCCTTAGGGATAACTGACATTTTTCTCACTACAAGAAATAATATTCACAGTTAGTTTATGATATTTACAGTCTTATATAGTCCCATCTATTAAATTACTAGTGATGGTCAAGCTTATCATTAAATTTTAAAACTGGAAATCTGGAGTGAGACTTTCATACCAGCAGCAGAAGCAAACTTGATATAGATAATTGTTAACTAACCAATGTGTTATTATTATTACACAGTGGTGGAAGTATAGTGGTTAATCATAGTGGGTTATTATCTTTTAAAAATGCAATGCGTATATATAATACAACCTTTTTCATCGTGTATGGAAATTTTTAGAATTGGTGTTGATGAAATCATCTTTACCACTACAATTATTTGGGTACCACAATGCAACACGTCTTCTTGGTGTTGAATTGAATATTGATGTAACTTTTTTTTCTGGAAGTCATCGGATTCATCCCACCCGACTTTACTAATCATTATGGCTTTGATATAGCCTATCTGTTCTGGTGTAATTTAGTGGTAATCTTTCATTCTGGGTATTAGTTATATAGAAGTAGCAGTAGTGGATTTAAAAGATATAGACAATTTATACGATATGTGATATAGTTGTGTATTCAATTTATTTGGTGTGTCAAATTAGCTTTTAATCTACGAATCTACTTCAAGCTAAAAAAACGATACATGATAATTTGACGGGATTTCTGTTGTTTAAAAGTATACAATTACTGAGCCGTGTTTCAGTTAATTGTAGTTCCAACTGTTGTTAACCTCAGTACATTCCGGAGTAATGCGGATATTTTTAAGTTTGTATATATAGAGCTAATTAAACCAAAGTTAATTTCCTGGTAGTGTCATACATACTAAAGTAAATGATACTTGTGTCAAAAGCCAAGATATTTTTTTAGTTCTTGGGTGGCTTATCTTATGCGAGCAAATTGTAATTCTTTCTATTGTGTTTAGTAATCCAAAGACGTTGGAGTTCCTCGATGTGAATTTTGATTACTTAGTTAAAATGCCCGTAAAAGTCGTAAAAAAATGTTTACCTTAAAAATGTTACTCCCGGTTTTCCGCAGTTAGCCTCTTTAAAAGACAAACACCTGGTTGGGTATAACTATAACAAAGTTGGTACTTCAAACCATAATGACATGAACAATTGGACTTTCAAATGTTTTTATTTTAAATAGGTACTTTACGTTTTCGTTAGATCATAAGTTTTAAGCGTTTATGAACATTAATACCCAAATCAGAGGTAGAATTAACTCAGCAGCCTATAATAATAGTATTTCTTACAATAATTTCAAACGTACTTATATGGTAGGCAGTAAAATTTACATGATGATTAAGTTTGGCTTGCGACATTTCAAAATATTCATAAATGAATCGTGAAGTGAATACTGTATTTTTCAATGAGGCATTTTTTGGTTTTATGAGAATTAATGGGTAGTAAGACTTAAAATGATTATTATTACAACGGATTTATTTCATTGTTTTAAATAAATTTTAATACCTATTTAATAAATAATGTTGCCAATTTCTCTCAGAAATAAATACAATTATTATATTCAAGCAGAATTTAGTATGTTGGGTTAAGTTTTTTCAAAAGTTATTGAAGGGCTAATCAATTTCAATGTACTTGTTGGATTGAACGTGGATCGTGTGGCCTGTTGGCCTGTAACAATTCCCATTCACAAACAACCCCCACCAGGATGTCTGCCTGACTTGGGTCTTAAAGGTTAGTTCATCAGAGAGTTGCACTTGGTCGGGTCTGACGAAAGAGAGTACGTGAATGAAATTCAATTATCAATAGGTCGAAAAGGGTATTTGTACTTTAAGATGGTAAAACTATTAATAAGCCGAATCGATTCGTTGTTGTAGATTGGTTTGGTGCACACACAGAGATAGAAAGATCTCTTGGAAACTGTGACTTTTGACTTTTACATGCCATAGAGATTATACACTCACTTGATAGGATATGATGTTGAATGGACGGATTGTATATCTTAGGTGACTTATGCCCCCCTTGAAGTTTGTTTTGTGTTAGACATCCCGACACAAGGCCCTTGGACTTCCAAGGGGGTGCAGCCTTTTAGTTTTTGTCATATTTTATGAATTACTGTCTATGCAAATTTTATAATCATTACCAAGTATAACTCTATATGACATGTAGACATTATAGGGTTTCACGCTAATCGAAAAATATAAGAATTGAAAATAAAATTAGCAGCATGCTTTTCCTCACTAATGTGTATTAAACAATGTCAAATACCAACTCATTGTTTAATTTATACTTCAAAACCTTTCTTCTTAATGGGATGTTGTTTTTATAATAATGGTTAAAAAGTCAATTTTAGTTTTAATTTTTCAATTTTGAAGTTGAAAATACCAAAAAAACTGAAATTCTTTAGCATTCATACAAACATTATCACGAACGTGCATTATGAGCATCAACAATTCAAAATATTTTAATATAAAATCTGATTTACGTCTCTCAGTTCTGCATAAAAATCTTATTTGTTTGCTCATAGATGTTTAAAACTGTCGTAATTCAACAGCTTGCCATTCAAATGCAGATTTTATGTGTTTAAGTTTTAAAGTTAAACAACAAGGATGTGAGGATGTGACAGTATTATGAGAGACATATAGGTATTCAGCCAATAATTTTAGTTACTGTACCCTCAAAGGGGGTTTGTAATTTTAAACAGTGATACTTTGAGATCAAGAGTTCGACAGTTCATTCAGGTAAGTAAAGAAGAGAAAAATAGCTCGAGGAAATGCGCTTCATTTTATTTTTAAAAAAACCTATTCACTTTACCGCATTGCCATATGGTAAAAAGTTGGCCCTTGTTTTTAGTTTGAAAGTTTGAATCCAATATTATTATCATCATACATATTCCTTTTGATATCAAATTCGTTTAACGACTTTTGGATAGACAGAGAGATAAGCAAAGTTCGTAGGCAGTTAGCAGCCCATCTACCTAATTGATAATTTTGATTATTTGGAATAGCTAATGAGAAAAGTCTAACATCCGGTCAACTGTTGCATTTATTTGATCATTTCCCTTCTTCTACTACTCGTAGTGTGGATTGTGGTTGAAAGTTTTGATTAGATTCTGTCAAGAGGTTCCCACTTTTATGATTGGAACACATAAAAATATCATAAAATTTCACATGTAAATATAAAAAACAACAACGGAAAAGTCAGTTTGTTAGTGAAATGACTCAAATGAATGACTTTCTTCCTTTTGGTTTGGTCTGTTTTACTTTATACATCACTTCTGTTATGACCATTTTCAGCAAACTTTTATCCATTAGTGAATAATGTTTCCTTTTGTTGTTAAATATCGTAACTAAATCATACAAACAACAATTATTTTTATTTCAATATTTCTTTAATTTATTTAGTTTGAGATATATGTTATAGTAGAATATATCTTATACATCCACCATGGTTAATGAATGGATGAATGCATTAAATTAAATAAAAATGTATCAAAAGGAATGCAGAATTTTTTGTAAGACCTCACCTCAACGTATTCCATTCTAATAACACAACTCACTAAAAATTTTGAGAACTTTCCGGTAGCAAAAGCTTTCTGCCTTAAGAAGCTACATGAAAGGTAGAAAAATGTTAGTAATTTATATCATTTCAAATGTTTTTCTACAGCTAAACAGAGAGAAATATTACTTTATGAATTCAACCAAACATGGTACTCGAGACTATTTTCAAGATAACACTAAACCTTACACAGTTCAAAGCTTATAAAAGACTAACTACCTTATACCACACAAAAGGTTTCAAATTCCCGATCGTTTATCATTTAGTCATATCTTGGAATATATCTTACTGGACTTTGACTTTGTGCCGGAACCTCATCTTTCAATTTCAGCCTTGAGCCTGCCCCTTCTTTGATATCAGATAAATATCGAATCAAAATCTTGATAAAATACATCCATTAACTCTTTTAATCCTTTGTGTTTATAATGTTAAGCCACCAACTGGTAGCAGAAACCACCTAAGCATTATGTTATTCCATTAAATTACGAATTAATGCTATCACTACCACTAAATAATAATATGCCACTCAAGTTGTTATAATGTTATAAAATTGCTTTTGCTTTTCCATGTCCATGCAATTCATGCATGCATGCCGGATGGCGATTTACATTAAGAATGTCTTATCTGATCAAACTAGAGTAATTTTTAAATGTTGAAACTGCATTTTGATTTTGCAAAGTATTTTTCATATCTATTAAACTCTTATATTATATTATACTGGTTTTTGTTATTTTACCGACCCCTACTATACATTTTTTTCCATTTATGATATGATTACAGATATTTTTATTTTACAGAATACCGACACTATACCTTTCTCGTCTCTCTCTCTCTCTGTCATAATCCTAAATAAACATGCATCTTTACGTCAAACTAATTAGAGATAAATTAAAACTTGAACACAGTATTTGATATTCTATTCCATATCCATCCGTATTTCACCAAATGGTTTTAATTTCCTTAAGTAATTAATACACA
>JAQGAA010003375.1:0-10975 GCA_034696425.1 Isotoma viridis
TTTTTTCCATATCCCCATCCCACACTAATTCCTCCTTCCTTGTACATATATTAAAAACAAATTGCATTTAATACCAATACTACCACCACCACTACTACCACACGTGCATTATTTTCTTCTTTTAAAAGAAGTATTTTTTATAATAATCAAAAAACTAAAACCTACACACAAAAATCATCATCATCCACATAACAACCTTCCTTCCTTGTGACTTTAACATTATAGAAGTAAGTGGTGGTGGTGGTTTTTGTGATGATGATGATGATGTGATTTTCCAGAGAGATCTACACCTACTTACTAACTATACCTAAATATATAATATTATTATTATGTCGTAAGAGAGTGCATGTCGGTGTGTGTTATTTTTCCCCTTATACAATTCAATATTTGAGTGCATTCTCTCATTCTATTATACCTTGCTTTTGATTCATTCACACTTTTTCCTAGATATTGAGTTGTAGTCAGAGTGTAAAAAGAATAAATTTTAAAAAGCCATCTGTACTTGTAAATTCAAATAACTTTTGAAATTTCGAAATAATCAAAATTTAAATAATCCCAATAGAATCTCCAAGTAAGAAAATATATTAGTAGTTTTTTTAAGGATTTACTAAAAGAGATTTAAGAGTTGACAGCAAGCACACTGTAGTGTAAATATAGAGAGAGTCAGTCGGGGTTCTATTTATAAATGTGATGTTGCACATTTTACATTGATTTTGTTTGCCTTGAGAGTTAATTCTTGTGTGTAGTTGGATTGGAAGTCACTCCCTTAAAAACTTTTACTTTTTACAAGAGTAGAAACTAACTAGAAATTTGGACGATTTTTTATTTTTACTAATTTTTTGGTTTTATTCGAAATTTCAGATTTAAAAAACTTACTTAAAGTCAAAATGGACAAGCGAATTCCAGTGAAATTAAGTGACAATTCTGTTTTGGACACTGAATTTTCTTCCATAAGGGAAAGGTATTGGTTGAATTGATTCTGTTTTATTGACAATTATTTTGGAATTGTTTATAAATTTTTAACACATTTTTGGTTATATTTGTTAAAAATTTGATATCATTTGACATCTCAGGGTGTATCTAAAAATGTGAATAAAGTATATGGACGATTCCTTAATTTATGACTTTTAATGACAATTTGTTACAAAAATGAATGATTTCGACTTAAGGTTCGATGCTGAAATGCGCCGAATGGAAGACGAAATGACAAATTTCAGGCAACAGTTGATCAGTCGACAGGAGAATTTTTTCAAATCTTCCTCAAGGTTTTTGAATTTTGAATTTGTTTTTTTTTTTTTAATAATTCTCTTCTAATTTTCCAGCTTAAAAGTGATTAATGAAAATTAAAATGTAAATTAATTTCAAAAAATCTTTTAACACAAATTAATATAAAAAGCTTCCTGGACTCGACAAATCTATCTTCCTCTAGTCATCTCGGAAACCTTTCTTCCAATCCTTTAAGGTTGGTTTAAAAAATCACTAAAAACAAAATAATTGTACACATAAATAATGTACATTGTTACAATAATACTTACAAACAAACAAACAAATAAGACATGTGGTTAATTTTTATACATTCTTGGGATTAAAAAAACACTGACACACATTAAACACTAAAAATTTAAAACTTTTAATGATTTACAATAAGGTTATATTGTTATTAGATGTTTTTGTGTTTTATAATAATTAATTAGCAATCAATTGCAAGCAAGTAACAGTGCTGGCCTATTGGAAGGATTAAACTCGCCTTTGATTCAAGACGATGGGTCAAGTGATGGTGGAAAAACTTTGAAATTGCGATTCGATGTGAGCCAGTATGCTCCAGAGGAAATTGTTCTCAAAACTGTGGATAACAAATTGCTTGTGAGTGTCAATTCAATACAAATTCTTTATATTTTTTTAAATAAAAAATTTAAAATTTAATAATACTTAAATTAATTAATTAAAAAAATATAGGTTCACGCAAAACATGAAGAAAAGTCCGAGACGAAATCAGTGTACCGAGAGTACAACCGTGAATTTTTACTGCCTACTGGAGTAAATCCAGAACTGATCAGGTCAAGTTTGTCCAAAGACGGAGTACTCACTGTGGAAGCTCCATTGCCACAGGCACTTCAAGGCCAGACGCAGCAGGCGATCAAATTTTGAAAGCAGTAATAACTAAATGGCTGTCTTTTGATCTATATATATTAATAAATTAGATCTGTTGTTGGCTTTAATCAAAGATTTTTAATTAAAAATTTAATTAAAACTGCAGCTAATAATCAAAACCACTATATATATGATATATATAAAAAGTATATTCACTCTGAATCTCTGCAATTAATTTTTCTCTCGGTTGTGTTTCTAATTAACAAATGCGCACATGATGATGATGTTTCTCTTTTTTGTTGAAAAAAATGGGGAAAAAATAATAAAAAAGTATTAACCTGGATATTTAATGAATGTTTACGTGTGTTTTTATTTGATAAGTTAGGTTAAAAATGGAGCATTTTCTAAGATAAAGATTCTCCACCCTATAGGTGTTACGGTTATTCGTAATCACAACTAAAAATGCTTTTAAAATCCTAAATTTCATTAAAGTTAATGATTTAGGACTATTAACATGTAATACTAATGTGAATATCTTATTAAAGTTAATTTTCATGGATGATTTGCGATTTAAAATTTATTCCAAGCTTTAAGCTTTCAAGTTGTTAACTTTTGAAGGCTTGGATTAAATCCTAAACTTAAAACAACCGTATGATCCATGAAAATGAACTTTTAATTTAAACAATAGTGGTTGAAAGATAATTAAACACAGTTACACAGTGTGAATAGCGTTCCGATTGTTTGTTAAATGGAATATGTATCTGATCGTTTATTTGATTTTAAAAGTTTATTAGTATTATGAAGATTATAGGATTAGATTAAAAACTAGCTGAGAGTTGATTTGGTATATGGACTTAATTGACTAGTTTATAGAGGAAACTGGTACTGCACCTAGTGTCTATAGTATAGGCTTTTATGCATTATCAATAATTAAATAGGAATGTTGAATGTGGTTTTCGTCTCGTTTCAAAAAGTGTACTAGGATTCTTGAAGAAGCAATTCAGGATTTTGAATTGATTATACGGCATTATTATTGGTGACATTCATTTAGGTTGAGATGACCGGCAATGAGCCTAATTAAAGCACATAACCGTAAAGGTATAACAATAGATGTATATTTTATGTATTATTTTTGGCAACAAAAGTGAGCTCAATCTAAGGTATCTATATCATTGGCTCAATCTAGATTAAGCGATGCCGTTTTGACATTCATTCATTTTTGCGATGCATTTTTAATTTTTGTTAGTTAGTGTATATGCTAATTAAATTTTGAATGATTAAACTTGAAACGAAAACCCACACGATCTTGTCCGAGCTTATCAACTTTATCATCAGAAGTTAAAATAATTGTCAGCATTTCAGATTCGATAAACGAATAACTGTACAGTGTGGAAATTTTTATGTTGAAAATCTTATTCTTTTGGTTAAAGTAATATCTTGTTGCCAGCAGCCAAAATGCATAAAACAATATTAATGATCTTCATCAAATAGATCGGTGGTGAAAATATTGGTATAGAGCTATAATGATTGTAAAGCTAAGTGATGACGTGCATTTCCTCATGTCTATTATTGGCATTAAACTTTACAGCCTCTACTTAATATTTTAGCAGAAACAGAAGTGCAGAATTGTATCGTCTTGTACCAATTGTACGATAGACCGTCTCGTATCTCCAATATTTTTAACTTTTTTAATTAACGCAATAAGCCTGTTCTATATCTGAAGGGTATTTTTTAAATTTTAAAGTTTACTTTTCAATTCATTATAATTCATGTATCCGTCAGTAATTCTGAACACAATTCCTTAACCAATCTTGAAAATATTGAAGCAACTTTCCCATAATTGATTTAATCTCTACTTTTGAAAACATTCATAAAATGAGATAACCTAAATAGGTAAATTGGAATAGTTTAAATATTATGTTTGTTTATCTCTTAAAACCAACCCATATTAGATCATTAAGTTGTAAAATTGTTATTATTTAAATTTACATTGACCTTCATGCATAACAAATATATGACCCATAAGGACCCAAATCCGGTACTGCACCTAACTAAATCAAAACATATCAAAATCGTAAATGCTATAATGTAATTCATGTGTTTTTGCATATTTGGCTTGATGTCTTAATTACAATTATGAAATTCCTATAAATTAGTTAAAATGAGTTTTGGAATATTTATGTTGGTTTAAAAAATTACGCACTGCTGTCAATGCTGAAATGTCAATGCTGAAATGTCAATGCTGAAATGAAACCACGAGTTTACAATAAAAATTATCACACTTTACTAAAAAAAAAGCATAAAAACAACAACAACAAATTGTTCATTGATTGTTGTCACCCCCTCCCGATTCTGGTTACACAAAAGAAGTAAGATAACAACAATTGGAATATCTTTACAAAATTTTTGTTAAAAAATTATACGACTATCACTATCTAATGTATCACATTCATTTATTATGTATGCATGGTGCATGCAACTAGTGTTAAAATGAATGATGTACAAAACAAGTTAAAAAAACGTTATAAAATTTTTCAAGCAAAAGTTAAATAATTAATAAATCTAAGAGGAAAATTGCACCCAAAAAATTGTTTCTTCCCACACACAAAAACCTACTCGAAAAAAAGTTACAAAAGTAAAAATTATTTAAAAACTGTTACGACAAGTATTACTAGAATTTATTACCAGATGCTGAGTACGATTTGAAAAAAAAGTATTACACAAACAAGAATAAGTTATTGCTAGGTTTACCATATCCACGATACACGTCAATAAAATTCATTGTTATAATAGCATCTAATAAAGATGATAAAAGTAAACTAGGTTTCTAGCTTAGTTGATGAGCAGCTAAGAGATTCAAAATATAAAAACCAGTATTTTTTGGCTAAAGTACAAGTGAATTTTGGTTTTATTTAAGTTGGTCAATCAATTCACTTTGAAGGTCATCATCATCTTTATCAAGTACATCCTTCTTTAACAAATTTTTATACTATTTTATTTCATTTTGCTTTTTTAAAAGAGCATTTTTTTTAAAAGAGAGTCTTTATTGTTTCGAGTTTAAAATTTTTATTAAAATTTTGAAAAAATAAGACTGGTTTTAGTATCTTTGTTATTTAAAGTTTTTGAATTTGTCTTATTGGATTGAACGATTTCAAGTTTTTTCTTGTGAGCTCATTGAGACATATTGTTAAAAAAGCTAATTTCATTTAGTTTCACATTCTCATAAAACTTGCAAAATCCAAAAAAGCTAGTCAGTTTCAGATGGAGATGAGAAAATGTAATTGCTATATTACGCTTGCAATAAATTCCCCTGGGAGAAAACTTTTACTATTTGCCAGATAAATGGCTAACAATCTCAAAATGAATGAATTCACTTTAATCAAGATCAATGAAAAATGATAAATTAGGATAAATTACAATCTTTCAGAGTAAATATTAGATATTAATATTCAAAGTGAATCTCTAATTTTACATAAAAAATCAATTTCTAAATAGAGCCACCCAGAGGGAACCCTTTTATTTTCAGATGCAAAAGTACTTATTTTCATTGACCACGCCTGTACTACTACACATTCAGACTAATAAAAATGTGGTTAAGTGGTTACAAGGTTGGAATTATTCTAGTTGGTATTCTGAATTCTTCGAGCCCATCTGTCAAACACAGTCTTACACTTTGAATATTATTATTACAAATTCCTAAAATGACCTGAATAAATTTTTTTAAATACTAGAGTTGACTAGTTTAGATTTCAAAGAATCTGTGTTTTATGTCAATTAGGTGGTTCAAAGCTTTATGTGTGTGTATAGTAAAATCAGGTTTTTCTTTCGATACATTGAACAACTCGTATTATTATTTAGTACATCATCATTCTTAATATGAATCAGGTTTTTGTTGTTGTCTTTTGATGTGGTCGTAGGTTGGGTACTAGTAGTAGTAGTGGCATTGTTAAGTTTTGATTTGTAAGGACTTTTCATAAATAAGAGTTTTGAATTTAGCCAATACGAACTGCAAAAATGATCATAAATTTTAAGAAAAAAGCCCAACACATTATTTACAACAAGGTTAATACCTACCAGAGGACTATGTGTCCACTTAAACCATAAAATGCTCTTTTGCTCCTATCACGCTTGATCTTTGGATACATACGGCTTTAATAATAACAAGATGCATGCATAATATTCATTATTTCACGCTTTAAAATAATGTTGGGTTGGAATACTTTATGATATTTGATTATTGACCAAATAAGGGGTATATACTTTGATTTTATATAAAACACGGTTGAATAATGTAGCTAATCTAGTGACACACTAATGAAAAAGGTCGTCATAGTCATCTTTTTCAAAAAACATCAATTCAATGTCCCAAAGATCTAGTATGGGTAGTGTAGTAGTAAGTAGTAAATAGTCTTGCAAGTCTTGTTATTGTTATTATGAATGAATAGGATCTTTAGTAACTCAAGAAGCTCATCCTTGTTTGTAAGTCGCCACATAATAATACAAGTTTGTAACCATTAAGCAGGATGATAAGCCTGCAACAATCGGTTGACAGTGATAATAATGAAACAATCACAAAGCGATATTTTGTCACATTCTGCCGTTGGCCTTTGCAGTGGACGCAGCAAACTCTCAGATTGTGATTTAGCAATCAGTATCAATAGTTATTTGCTTGGAGTTGGACTTACAGATTAAGGATTAATTGATAAGATCATGTGATAAAAAAAAACTTAATTTAATTAAAACGTTTTTTTGTGTGCCAGAGACTTGAGACAATTTCATAGAATTTTAAGTTACTTGAGTGTATTTACAATAAAAAATGGCTAGACTAAAGCTATTTAAATTAATAATTTCCATATCTTGCTTAATCCCTTTGATAAACGGTTTAACATCTTCGGAAGAAAGGAGATTAATTTTGCAACATGATTCAGGAATAATTGAAGAAAAGCTTCGGGAACTACCAGGAGGGATTTTGTTACCTCCAGATCCAATTTCGAGTCAGGATTTACCTGTACCAACTATGGATCCTGCTTTGCCTAAAATACAGTTTGATAAAGTTGCTGCACCTCAAGTTAGTCAGGTTAGAGTTCGGCCTGTAATTGATAGGGAAAGGATTCGCTCGGTTATGAAGGTAAGTTTGTATTCATTTTTGTTTTATATTCAGCCGTTAAGCCGTAGTAGTATTTAAGTTTGTGACTTGACTGTAAAAATATTTTACAGTCCATGAAAGACAGACTCCATCCATTGAAGCCCCTATCAAGTCACAATACCTATTCTACCCGTCGTCTCTCAAAGCAATCTTCTCTTATAACAACTCCCGTCTCGAATCTTGAAATTGCTTTAAAACGCATAGAAATCTTGGCATCTCGAGCTGGTTTTAACATGTCTAGTGTCCCACGTCGGACTCAACTTCAAATCGTAACGAAATTAGCTGACAAACTCCCAACTAAACTTTCCGAGAGTGTAAAGACAAGTTTAAGAAGTAATGACATGAGAATTTATGATTTCCTACCGGAACCAAGTCGCGACCCTAATATTGAAGACAGACCTGATATGCTTTCTACATTTGTAAGCAAAGAAGATGATTTTGATTTTGATAACGATTTCAAGAATGATTTTAGATCAGGTAGTTTTGACTCGAGTCGAGTTAGCATTACTAATGATGGGAGTTTACCTGAATTGGCTTATGACACCGAGTTGGCTTCTGCTGGGTCGGAAAATATTGATTTGGAATTAACTGTCCCTTCTCCAAGTAGTAAGAAACGACCAGAGCAGTCAAATTACTTTAAGAATGTTAAAGATGTGAATATTAGACAATTTGAGGATAAAGAGAGATTTAGAGATGTTCAACCAAGAGCTGAGAAGCTTGTATCAAGAGAGACTATCTCTGAGGCTGAAAGCGCTCCTATTAAGAAGACTGTCAATGCTCCAAAAGCATCTGAAAGCGTTTCTAAACCTGTTGTTACCAAAGAATCATCTGCTCCTGTTGGTTTGAAAGATGAAGAACGTGAGTTGACTATTGAGAAGGAGACTGAAGCTATTGTTAATAAAAAGATGGAAACTTGGACAAAACCAAAGAGAGTTAGTATTGAGAAACCGGAAAAGAAAAATGTTGAATTGGATTCAACTGCTGAAAGCATTATGAGAGATGCAAAGAGTTTGTCTTCATCTAAGCCTATTAGGGTTTCTATCATTTCCAAAGATGCTATTGCGACTACAACCACAACTACTACTACAACTACTACTCCTGAGCCTACTACTACTAGAACTACTACAACGGAAAGGATTGTTGAAGAAGTTCCCGAAGAGTCTAAAGTTCTTACAAAGTATGTCAATGTGAGTCCATTGAGAGAAAAGCATAATGAGAGTTTGTTGTTTCAACTTGAGAAAGATATTGAAGGTAAATAAATAGTAAATTGAATATTTCAGAATTTAGTTTTTAAAATTAAATTCTTAAATTTAAACTTTTATTTTTTAAATTTAAAACCCTTTAAAACAAAAGGTCCACCAACAACTGACTATGATGACCTGACTGAAGACGAGATTGCCGCTATGGTAGCTGAATTAAGAAGGTATGAAGAAGAAAATTACAACTCTGTAGAATTCGACTATTCCCGATTGGTGCCACACCCCCTTGAATTCCCTGACCATCCTGAACATCCACATCCGGCGGATAGTATTGAGTCAGATTTCGATGCGATTATGAAAGCTGCCACTGGTTCTTCAGCAGTTAAGCCTACGGCTAGTTCTTCTAGCTCTACAAGTACAACTAGTACTACTCAGGCTACTAGGCTTCAGAATGGTGAATTTAGGCCTTTTAATAAGGTCAGTTGAGTAGCTTTTGATGTCTTTTTTGACTTGTCATGTCTTTTAAAGCTGCATCATTTCATTTCATTTCACATTTTTTAATAATTTTTCATAGCCACGTCCATTCCCATACGGTGGACCTTTGAGACACCCTCCTCAACATCCATTCGGGGGTGCTGGCAGACCACACCCACATCCATTAATGTTAATGCACCACAGAAAGCCTCACCCACACCCACCACGCCCACTCTTGCAAAAACCTCCAGGCCCAATGAGAATAAATGATGTTAAGGTTTCAGAAATTCCAAAGAATTTTAATAAAGAATGCGATTATTTCTCAAACGAGTTGTGCTTACTTGTACAGGATTACCCTATGTGAGTTTATAATTTATTATTATTTTTCATTGTTTTGTGACCTTTGACCTTTTATTAATTGTGTTTTTTGAATCGTTTACAGCGAAGCGATTTCAGAAGCGATAGAACGAAATCCAGAATTAGCTTTGTCTTTGTTACCACGAGAAAATAATGAAAACACTGTACAAGAAGATAATATAAAATTACAATCTGAAGGTGGATTTTTATGTCCTAGTAAAGTTGCTTATGGAAAAATCAAAAAGGCAAAGTCTAGTACGGATGGAAAATGGAAATATGTTGTTAATTATGGTGATAAGACACAAACACTTCGAATTGAGAAATGCTTGTAAGTTAAATCTTCTACAAACTGATTTTTATAAAAAGTCTCAATAAGTTTATGTACTTGACCGCGAATACTTTTTATAGAACCCCTGGGGACCGTTGTAGCTACGTAATGCCTCATTATAGAGCAGCTTGCACTCAGGTTTACAATTACCACAGGTTACTCGCATGGGAACCGGATGTCGGTTTACATGTTGATGTTTTTAAGGTACTTTTAAACTTTGAATTTTTGAAAAATTTGATTAAAAACTTGAACGAAATATTTAAACAATATTTTTAAGGTTCCAACATGCTGCACATGCCATGTCCAAGGGTATTACATGGCTCCAAAGAAAAATCCCCAACCCCAGTCACCCGCAATGATGAGCCGACGTAGGATTTCAAACCACCCTGGATCAATGTACAGTCGTTTTCATAACAGTAGATTAAGAATGGAAAATATGCCTGCTCCAACTACTTCTAAACCTGTTATCATGACCACTACTACTACTACTACTACACCTAAGCCAGATGAGACTGAAGATTTGAATGATTTGCTTAAACAATATTCTGCTTTGAGGGATAAGATCCACAAGAAAAAATGTAAGAGTTAAATATTTGGAAAGTTTTTTAATTTTTTTGAAAAAATTTAATTTTTAAACTTTATAATTTTAAACTTTTAGCAACCAATTCTACTCTAACAACCTCAAAACGATCAGACCGAATGCTCAAGAACCTTGACTTGATTGAAACAGTATTACTAAGAAAGAAAAAGCGATCTAATGGAAATCTTGGTAATTTGAAGAAACGCACAGATATAAAGAAACTTGTTAAAAGTTTAAAGCTAAAAAATTCCAAGCTGACTAAAACTGAATTGTTAGCAATTGCTAAAAGACAAATAAGTAAAAATGTAGCCAGTAAGCAAAGACAAGCCAGGAATTTGCGACAAGTCAAGTCAAACAAGTCAAGTAAAGTAAACAAAAGACAACGGTTGGCTTGGTTACTTAAACAATTAAAGGGTAAAAATGGAAGAAAAAGCTCAAAGAATGTTAAAATTGTTAATATTGATGATAAAGTAAATTACAGTTATCATCCTATTATGGATTATTACAATAGGGTTAATAATGCGGGGTAGTAAGATTAAAATTTAAAAATTTGGAAAATGGATTTGGTTATTTTTTTAATTCGAATCTGAAAAATGTTTTGTACAATGGGTTTTAGCCATTTTTAAATTTTAAGTCGCTCTACTATACATGTTTTGTTAATATTTTTATTTATTAAAAAATAATTATTTATTTTTGTGTATGTGTGTCAATGATATTTTAATGATGATGGCTCAAATGGGTTTAAATGAAATAAATTATTGTTTTTTGAAGTGAAAAATCTGGTTGCAATATTTTAGTAT
>JAQGAA010003376.1:0-10975 GCA_034696425.1 Isotoma viridis
CATCAAATTTAAATTCGCACAGCTTGCACAGGTAACATGCTTTCTAGGAGGTCTAATTGATTGATAGATTCCTACTGGGTTCGAATATTAATTTTCTTTTCCGTCCTGCTATATTCATTTTTGGGTAGAATTTTCTTAAATTTTACTCAGGATTTGTTTTTCATTATTTTTAATGAAAGTAAGCAGTAGTTAAAAATGCTTACAATACGACCTTTTTTCATGTAATACTGGGATCCAGTAGTGTCATATATAAAAAAATCAGCAAAAAATTATAGCATTCTGATGGTATTTTTGATTTTTGACAATAGGTAGGTTTACTCAAGTTAGAGAGGATTTAGATTCTATGTAACTTAAAAATTTGAAAAATCCTAAGTTTCTCTTAAACTTCCAACTTCGGATATGTATATCTTCGGTAGAACTACAACTACCTATTATCGCTAATCAAAAATACCGTCCGAATGCTAATTTTTTGCTGACTGTTAGTATGTAAGTTTATACTCGTTTTGACTAAACTGTAGAGCAAAACCGAGAGAGGAGCTGCCTGGGATTAAGGTTTGGCTGTTTTTGCATCCGTAGATTTCATACTTTTTTTGTAAAATTATGAACAATATTTATTTTGTTTAAAATTTGTAACGAAATTTGGTGTGGTGACTCAACTTCCTCTTTGTTTTAAATTTTCTTACCAGGAAATAAAATTTAAAATTTTAATATTCATCCTTCGCCTTAAGGGAATAAGATTGTATTAATATTAAATTAAACTTAAATAAATGCGCTTAGTGCATCGAAACAAAAATAAATGTTTTTTGTGCATTACTAATAAGTCAAAGTCCTTTTGCAAAAGGAAATTGCATAATTTCCATACAACATGCCGTTTCCAGAATTTGTACAATGCAATTAAAAAAAGTAGTACCTATTATTTCCATTATCTAAGCATTTTAATTAATAATACATAAGCTAGAAAATTCCATGAACGTAATTAAATTCAAATTAAATTACAAAAAGGAAATGTGTATTTAGATGAAAGTAAAACATACAAAATATAGACGTTGTATTATGCCCTATTTATTTTTCCCTTTTATCTAAATTAACTCAAATACCGGCTAAAAATGAATAAAAATGATGATAAAGAAGCAGCATAAAATGTATGCATAAAATAATTAATTAACATCGAACTTTTCTTTGAATATTTTAAGTAAAAACTTTTCTCAAAATTAATTCAAACTGTTAGTGGTTGGTTATTGCGTCATCTATCTCAGTTAAAGATTCATTCAGTTCAAATAACTTACAAGGCACTAATTTATTAGCTGGATATTTCATGCAAAAATTTTTTTAAATATGAGAGTTTTTTTCTCTTTCAGACCTGGCTCTAAATACATGGAATGGGCTGTTACACTAAGTTCTAATATAAAATATTCCCCCCACCGAAGTAGCCAAATCTCACCCTTATCAACTTGGGATTCTTTTAGTTAAGTCTGCATTCCTGTGATAAGTTGGAAATAAAGAACATCTTTCTTTATGAATTTGTTCTACTTTCCAACTTCATCAAACTTTAAGATAGCGATTATGAAAATGATTAACATTTTCTTTTTAATGAATTCTTTCTTTAAAGGAATGTGCTCGTAGGAAGTAGTAGTAAGTGAATTTTCTGTAAATCACAAGAATCTTGTTCATATACATGTGACACATATGATTTAAACTGAAGTTGTAAAAAAGCAGAGAAAATAATAGGTACTTGGGGACTATTCTCACGCACAAAGTTGTGGTGTAAGTAGATATTGTGGGTGTAGGTATGTTAAATCTTTTATAAAAAACTAAAAAGTCATGTCTACCAATATTCACACTCGTATGCCTGCTGGCATGCAATATCCGGTTGGTTTCTTGGGGGTTTTTGAATGAAAATTTATGGATTACGTCTTGACCATTTGTCTTACTTTACAACTGAAAGCTGTCCAACCTGATGGAACCTTTCCTCGTCCCGTCGTGTCGACCTATTTCGCTTATATTCTACTTTTAGCTTGAGCTATATATGCATTTTAGAGTATTTTTGGTTGATCTCTTTTGGACTTATGAAGTATATGGAATGGGATCACATTAGATAGAGATCATCGTTTTATATAGAATATTAAATAGTAGAAATAGGAGGGTCATCATAAGGTCAAGGTCTGTATTGAACTTTTTTTATGTGTAGAAGAATTATCTATTCATGGTCATGCATGCATAATACACATTCAAATTGCATATGATCATACTAACTTATTATAATATTTACACAAGTGTGACTTTTTCTTCAAAGTTTAAATCATCCATGTTGCTATTCATTGACTAGTAGTAAAAGTGCCAAGATGAAGATGCCAGAACAGAAATAGCTGGTTGGAGATGACAGATGTTCCGTCAAGTCAAAATGAAAATACAGTGAGTGCAATAGTAACAAAATAAAAACTATGCCATACAGCCATACGGTATTAAATATAATATGAGGAGTATGTGAAACTTACATCATTGTATCTTGTTCTATGATAACATAAAAGGTATGATAAATCTTTCGTTTACTTCACACTAGAAAAATTCACTCTTTTCCTTCATATTCTTTGAAGACCAAGATAAGCTATAAATTAGTGGAATGTTATGTAGCCTTGGCCAATTTTGTAATGCATAGGAGATACATAATGCATTAAGATGATGGGCAATAACCGAGAAAGAGAGAGAGAGAAGCTTTTGATTCGAATTTTCTTTTCACACTTATACTCAACCCGTTCAAAAACTATGTGCTAAACAATTGTCGTCAGGGATTTGAAACTAATAGAGGCTTTACAAAATTTAAGCAAAATAACTTATGGCTTTAAAGGCATTTAAGACTAAACTAGTTTTTATTGCAATGCATAAATGTATAATTAAATTAGTTTTGAGTAAGTTTGGTCCAACTGTCCGATTTAATTAAAACCAATTTAATTCCACTTCATTTAAAATTCGCTTTATTAAATGCTTGCCTAATTGCTCTTTATAATTTCAGTCCATGCCTTTCATGACTTTCTATAGTACATTTTTAATAACTAAAAACCTTGCTTTACTATCTGACTTGGCATTCTCTTTCATTAACATTCGACACATATAACCACCGCCAATCCTATCAGTCAATCAATGAATAATCCATTTGATGAATTAAGTAATTGTATTACCTACTGTTAGATGTTAGTGAGTAAATGCACTTTTTAACAGTAAACCTCACACAGTAAGAAAACAAGCGTATACTTTTTGGACTTTCCAAAGCATCAAAGTAAAACTAACCCTTACCTTAAGTCCAGAGGGAAATTAATTATTAAATGAAGTCAAAGCTATAACAAACATCACTCAAATTACCAAATTAACATTTGTACCCACTAACCTGTATATGTTATTTTATGTAATCCTCTTCAAATGTAAATTTTAAAGGCAATAAGGTGAGTTATAATCAGTAAAAATGTTACTAAAACTGGGAATGAATCTAGTATTGCTAAAATACACTTTAACACAAGAAAAACCTCCTCATCCCTACACGCTCCACAAGTACTTACTCATTTAGACCTCACAAAAGAGTACCTTAGTTCAGATTGAAAATGTATCATTTCATCTCTTTAATAGAAGGAAAGAAGTAGAAAAAGTGAAAAATTTCATTCCAAAGCTTTGGGCAAGGGAGGTATTTTTTAGAGAATACTGTGAATAGAAGTAATAGGTATATTTATATAGACAAGTTTCTAGGTTTAGGTAAGTAGTACTGAGCCAAAGTAAGATCGTTCAAGTTCACATCATACATGAATTTAGCACACACCTTGCTTTTTTGCCCAGAGAAGCTTATTCTACTTTTTCGGGATCTCTGGTGGGATGCTAGAAATGGGATTCTTGGGGATGTGAGAATATCACTCTCTCCGAACTGGTTTTGTTTGTGTGGTTATACTTTCACGTTAGCACTGCCAGTGTAGTGATAGCTGGTCTTGTAGTGGTTCTAATAGTATCATCATATCGCAGTGCGTTGCGTCCTGAAAACTCAAAAGGAGGAAAAGCCGGAGAGTGTGAGATATAGAAAGAGAGTAGCAGAAGCAAAATAACTAACCCGTCCGGTTCGAGTTTTCTCCCGTTTTCCTTACACCGGGCATTTTTAGTCTAAACTTCACCATGCACCTCGGCACACTCACGTCCAACGACTTCCGACCTCTCTTACAACATCGTTTTCTCTCTCATACTACAACTAAAACCACCACTTTCTCAATTTACAGAACTAAAAAACATCCTTAGGAATCTCTACTTTTGAAAAGTCTTTAAAAAAATATAGAAGAAATTCAACTTCCTGACAACCTTTAACTTGCCCTTTCCTTGTTTTTTTAAGTAGAAAGATTTCACAATAAAAATAAAGCTTCCGCGTACTTAATAAAATTGAAAACTCTTTAAACAACACAACCTCATCAAAAACACGTCCCGTTCCACTCTTGACTTTTCCATAGAACTAACTAAGCATTTTTTCCTAAAAAGCATTCAAATACTCAAATAAAATATTCAAGTCCCTTGAGAGACACCAATGCCTAAAACAGAATTATCTCTAATTTAAAACTGCTCATTAAAGGAATAATTAACACTTAACATCTTCTCTCCATTTCTTGAAAACTCAAAACACTTTACATTCTCTTTACTCTTTATCATATCATTTGTACCCTTTCACCACCCAACTTTCTCCTTTCTCTGTCCATAGTCATGTCTCAAAAAGCAAAATACTTTCTCCTAAAAAAATACCTTTTTTAGTCACGTATAGTTCGTATCCTAACTCTAAATAGTATTACTTACTCTGGTATTAAAAACAACAAAAAAAGAAGAACACACTTTCCTTTAGAGATAAAAAAGCTTATTGAGTGTTAATAGGAACAGTTGATGTTGTATAGAATATAAAAGATAACTTTATGGTTGAAAATAAACTTTAAAAAACGTGAATAGAAACTTTAATTTTACAATAATGTAATGTAATTCAAGGTGATTTGATTATAGAAATACTTGTTGTTGTTGTTGACTTAAAGCAAACGTGGATTTAGTTCATCTTTCTGTTATTGGGTTTAAAAAAACAGGATTACATTGTTAACCTATTATGTAATATATGTCAAACTGCTGGATTAAATTGACAGGTAAAACGTGTATAATCTATGTTAAGAATTATATATAAACTATAAATGTTAAAAATGTACAGTGTATAGACTAAAACCTGTGGATTGCTCCTACTAATTCGATCAAGTAGCATGACAAAAAAGTGATCGCAAAAAAAACTAGACAGTTTTTTGCTTAAGAAAAAATCTACCTATGTCTTCACTACTAGTACACCTTACTCAAATTTTCCATCGTAGGGGAAAGTAGTAATACTGGAAATCTCTTGAGAACAAAAAATAAGTAAAGAGAATCTTCTATCTGAACTTACAGCCTCGCTGATGTCTTGAAGCAAGAAAAAAATAAGAGAAGGAACAGCATTGATCGTTTTGATCCTTTTACAAAGTGATGCTGCTGCTGGTAGTTCATGTGAGATCATAAATTCGTTCGAAGTAAAAAGTGTTATGATTAGAGTTTTACAAACATAAAAAACCACAGTTTACAAAACGAAACCACATCTTATAGAGAAAATATCAAAAGCGTAAAGCTTTTAACCTACACATTTGTAATAACTCTCAAGGTGATAAACCTTTCAGAACTTTATCCCTTTGCTCTTTGATATAAAAAATATTTAAATTGATTCAGTCTTTTTGAAAGATTTTACTCTCATCCATACTTATTAGTCATTTTTTGGATTCAAGTAAACTTTTTACACTAACTCTTGAAAGGTCACAAGAGGGTCGTGGAATATCAAAGCTTTGTTGAATTCTTCACCTTCACTCGTACAATACCATCGGAACTTGTATCAGTTTGAACTTGTGGCTGAGGAAAATTGTTAAATCATTTTGGACATTTATTTTACCAATTAAAACTCTATAATTAAGTAAATTGACGCTTTAAAAATTCATTAATTAAAAATATTACGCTTCGAGTGAAAGAACTAAAGTGTGTGAATCTTTGGGGTAAAAGAAGACTTGAGAAATTAATTAATTATTAAAATAAGGTAAGCCCATTACGTTAATAAATTATGGATTTATGATAATAGTTCCTAAAGCTTTTTATAAATGCTTAATCTATTCATCATTAGAATGAGTTATTAATGTTAAGAGTTAAACAGTTTTTGCATAATGCTTGCTTGCTTTCTACGCTTCTGATTCCTTTCTCTTTTGAGCTGGTTGCATGGCTGCCAGCATCAGGAGTGACTGAGACTGCCATCAATTTGCATTAGATAGGAGAGTGAGGGATTAGATAATTAAATGGGAGTGGTAACGGGAGACGTTGATTGAAAATGAAGAAGATATTTGGGATTGGGGATGGTGATGATGATAAATGTTCTTGAGATGTGGGTTTGACATTTGACTTTACTTTAGTTTGCATTTTCTACTTTAGTGTTGCAGTACATGTAGAATTCGGGTATTTTCATGGTTCTTAAAACTTTCTAGTAAGCTTAGAAATAGTATATGAAAATACGGGGAAACTTAGATTTAAGGCTTAATGAAAAACTTCCCAACTGATTAAGCTGGATCTACAAAAAAATACTAAATGCTATCTAACTTTTGAAAGGGACTTTTTACACAAAACTTATTTTCTAATTTAAATCCTGCAAAAAATAAATGACCCCCGCTGGTCCTGGTCACATCTACATGTCAGCTCTTTTTGGAAAAAAATAACTCAAAAGATTTCAAGAGATTTACTTAAATTTACTATATAACTTGGAACGACATAGAAATATTAATTCCTTTTAAATTATGTTCTAACCTTTTCACTTTAAAAAAATGATCCCAAGTAAATGTTAGATGAAGGACGAAGTTACAGAAGAGGAAAAGAGGCTTAGGTTAACAGCTCAATTATCAAGTTGATTAAAAACCCTCAAAGTCTATTTACATCCTTTCCCCTAGAAGTATACATTTTTCCTTTTAATCTCATATTTCAATTCTTGGGAATGGGAAGTCTGATCAAACAAAAACCTATTAAACTCTACATCATCATCATCATCACCCTCATAGCTTTAGCTGTTATGTTGCTAGAATTCTAGGATTCAACATCCTCTAGCCAGACTCCCAAACTAATACTCTGTAAAACTTGTAAAAGTAAAGCACCCTCGTCACCATTTCATTTTCGTTTGAACAGTTTGACTTTTGCTAAAGTAGATTTGTGTGCTTGCTAATTGCATTTGAAGTACACACACTGTACACTATATAAGAAGATTGGCACAATGGCCACAGGCAATGACTAAAATACTCCTTTTGCTTCTCCTCCTTCCTCTCATATGTATCAATGGTACAGAGAAATTGTAAAAAGCTTTATCTCATGAAAACTGAGAATGAGAAAGACACATATTATATATAGCTTTGTGTAGTACAATAAGTAATAACTCAAAATGAATGACCCTTGACCCTTTCACTTTTACTTGTAGTATTAGTTTTACTTATTGCTCTCCAGTTTGTGGACTGATTTTAGCTCTTAATGATGACTTTACACTCATGGCTTTAGTACTCTTCTTAAAAAGAAATTGTATCGTTTATCCCTTAGGGACAAGTGTATATAATTCCTTGTAGACTATAAATACTACAAATAAACCACCCGACAAGACTTGTTTTGAGTTTTTTTTGTATTTCCTTGAATAAACAACATGTCGGATCGATTGTGGATTCAACTTACAATTAAAAATGAAATGAGTTTTTAAAGTAAATATTTTAGAGCTGTTTGAAGATAACTAACAAAGAGTCGTAGAGTACAATGGTGGTAATTAACCCAGACAATTTTTTTCATTTAAGTATTAGAGTAGGGTACTACTATTTCCACAATCCGATTATAGATAGTTTTGGTTTTGATACAATCTCGAAGATACTAATCTTGGCTCAGATATCGGAATCCTTTTGTATTTATGAAAAGATATTTGTTTTGAATTGAGGTAAATAAAGACGAATACATATTTATTCCAAGAATTTTTATTTACATCGCAATCGCACTGTGAAAGTACTTTTTTCTTCAATCAGGGTGGTTTTTCTATTCTTGTATTTAATGTGTAAACATTATTTGACTCTTAGCATTTTTTAACAAGTAAAGCTTGCGTGTGGTATTAAATAGCTCTAAGAAAGTGATTGATTTTTTATCAATTGACAATTGAGTAACGGAATCTCGAATCAGATGCAGTTGAAATAGACAAGATGTTGTTTCTATAAGCATTTTATGAAGCTGTAATGAAAAACTTTGAAAAATCTTTGAATTTAATACAAATTAAACCTAAACTCGGACTAAAAAACTGAAGGCATTCTTTAATAAAGCACAGGTGCTTCTCATGTTCTCACATTCTGCCAAGCATTCATTTAAAATTTTAAAATTATAACTGCAGTATGATACAAACGTCAAAAAATAATGATTATTTATAAAGATTTCTCAAGAAATTCTATAATGCTGTTGTCAAATTGTACGTGACACTGGGTGACAGATAAATTTCTGAATTAGATTTTGCACCAGAATGAAGTTTTACAAGTTGGACATCAAAATAATATACATTTGCAGCATAAACTCTATCCACATACCTATGTTGCTGAATTGTGGTATACTTTTCAATTATGAATAGAGAATACTAAATATGCTACAGACCAAGAAACTTTTGACTGAAACGAGTAGATGCAACATATTTTGTTAGTAAAAGCTACATCAGATTCAAAGTAAAAATAAAGGGCTTTAATTACTTTCATACTTTCACAACTTTTTGTCATGATCATGATAATGGCACAGAATAGGATACATCAGTACTCAGTAGTGAAACTATGAAGTTAATTACCACTACTACCACTTGCATCCTGAATAATAAATTAATCAAACCATCGCTTGCATTACATACATCTATCGTGTGACCCTGACCCAACTATGCATTGCAATTGTCTGCAATACAAAACTAAAGTTTTGTTAGTAATACGTGTATCCTCACAGACATAAAGAACAAACTCGTGACAAATTATAGTAAATATCTTCATTTGCTTCTATCAGAATTTTTAGTACTTTACTCATTTCATCGCTTGATTTTCTATTGTTCTCGAGTATCACCAAAAAGTAGGGACTCGGTAAATTCAAAATGATAGTTGTCAACTTAAAATATCATTCAGTGCCAAATGAATTGTCACTTCGGATATCGCATTTATGTCACAAAAATATTTACTGGTATGTTTTCTGTGAATGGCTCGTCGTTTAATATTCCATACGTCAAAAGAAAGATACATAGCCATAAAAATTATGATGCTATTTGTTTTAGATAACAATATTTGCTCTATTTCCCGAATTCCAAGCCAACCACCACTACCACCACCATAACATTTACTATTACTACACATCAAATGATAAGTGGTCTCTGTGGTTTGCAAATATTATGGCTGGTTTCCCCTCTAAAATTAATACATATGCATTATTATGCTCAACTCTACTTAATACATAATACTTTCACTTTATACTCACACATACACGCTTTCTCCATTGTGCATTAAAATACTACAAACGGAAGAAGAGGTTGCATGAATTTTAGATGAAAATGGGATGCCACAGAGTCATAACTTGAGTGTTGGAAGCAAACTCAAATCCTTTTAAAGTGTAAGCATTTAGTAGAGGTGGTCCGGTCATGTAGATAATGTTGAACATTTAGCATTTGTACCTTCAGGAGCTTTTCAAAACCGTTGTAGATAGAATGTGTTAAGTATATAGGATATGAGAGTGTAGGAATTAGTAATGGATAGAAATGCTGGTATAGTTTATACAACTCTTTGATTAATAATTCTTATAGCCCTTTGTAAATAGTTATCCATCTAAATTGTAATGTGTCACGCAAAATCTCTGCCCGGATATCCACTTTACCTCCCTTGTCATTTCCTCCATGACACGTTTACAGACTAATCTCTTTCGCTTAATATTTCCCTTTTTTGCTAAAACTGATACACTATACTGCTTATTGTCCACTTATCCATTAGTAGTTGTAGTCTTTGGGCTAAAAGTATAGTACGTTGTAAAAACTATGTTTTCAAGGTAAACCGTTACATGTTACTTTGTCTTTATCCAGTATTTGCCAATACTTTGTGGAACCTACTGTCAGTTTAATGGAGAATCGTAAAATTTTACAATAAACTTTCGCAAGTAACATTCGCTTGAAATTTGCATGGTTCATTGCAATAATCATACTAATGACAACTACTCATGATTTCATCCTGTTTTTGTATAGAACCTTTGACCTCAGTGAATTAATTTTATTCCATTAGTGTTTTTGAAGTGGCTGAATGTCTACGTGTCTGGGGTCAATTAAGACGGTTGATTAAACTTAAAACAAAAGAGACGATGGGCTGATTCTTAGAGCTTCAAGGATTTAATTGCTTTCTGTAGCAATTTCCGTGAACATCTTGAACACGATTTGGTAATTTTAAATTCCTTGAAAAGTTTTTCTGATAAAGATTACTTCGGTTTGACATAAGACGTTTATAGTCTGTTTGAAGACGTTCGGACTTGTAAGGATAAAAAGCAAAGTAGATCATAAAAATGTTAACTGAAGAGTAAAGAAAATCCCATTCGAGTTTTTTATAAAGATATTTAGAAAAGATGCATGTCATGATTTCTTCCCAATGAGGTAGAGAGATTTCCGGTAATTTTGAGTGATGAATCGGACTACTTTTACAACATTTCCATGTATAGAATGTAAACTCCAGATGAGTTGTTAATACTTAAAGCCCTTAAGCCGAATACAGTTCGGCAGATTCTTCAGATGATATATAAACAACACAACTATGCCTGAACTTTCCTTATTTAACAAGAAGGGTTAGCAAAGCTATGTAATGCCTCTGACGTCGTTGGGGTGGATTGTCGGATCTTTTCTCGTTCACCCACCCTC
>JAQGAA010003377.1:0-10973 GCA_034696425.1 Isotoma viridis
TTGTCCTGATGCAAAGAATGTGCTTCTAGTTGAGATAATTTCGAAAGTAATTTTTGAAGAAATGTTCTAACCTTGAGGATCAGGTTTTAGAGGAGAGGTTGAAAGTTGAAGAATTAGAAGAGAAATGTAAAACGCTTGATGCTGCATTGAGATCTTTGAGGGAGGGTACTGGACAAGAAATAGTTTTTGAATCGATTCAGAAAATTCAGGAGTCTCGAGTTGAGGTAACTTTTTAAGATTGATTTTTAAAATTAGTTAACTTTGTACATTTTTTAACTTAAACAATTAATTAATGTATTAGGTTTCTCGCTGGAAGCGTAAAGCTGAGCAGATAGAACGAGATTGTGTAAATCTTAAAGAATCAGTTCATAGGCTAGAATCGAGAGCAAGTGATCTAGAAGAAGATAGAATCCGGCTTGAACACAATCTTGAATTAAAAGATTCTTTAACATCAACTCTTATGGCCAAGTCCATGGAGCAAATTCCCATCATTCCGCTAGAAAGAGTAGAAACTTTGTCTTCGACTTCAATCCCTTTGTTCAGTGCAAGTTCAACAAGGTTTGAAACTCTTCTTCCTCGACCTACTACAGCGAATAAAGATAGCCAGACTGAAGGCCTTGTTGAAGCTATGAATGGAGACAAGGATATTTTATTACAGAGGGTTTCTAAGGATAAGGAAATGCTTTCAGAAATGATGGAACGATTAAAATCCAGGGTGACTGAATTAGAAGCAACTCTTTCAGCTAAAGACGATGTGATTAATGAGATAAAAATTGTAAGAACACAACAGGAAAGAGATGTCCAAAGGGGGCCTGTTGAAACGGATCTTCAGGATGCCTTGATCGTATGCATTTTTATTAACTAGCTTTTTCGAGTTAATAAATATCTTGTTGGTTTCCGTAATTAAAAAGTATCTTTTATAGGTCGCACGAGAAACAATTAACTCTTTACAAGATCGTATGAAATCTAAGGAAGATAACGTCAGCCAATATCGTAGGCTACTGGCTGATGTTCGAACTGAAATGACTCAAGCAACTGAGAGACATGTTCAGGAAATGCGAGCGTTGCAAATGACAATACACCAGCAGCAGCAAGCTTTCACCAGGTAAGATAAGGATTTTAGTTTTAAAATGTTTTTTATATTTTATATTTAAAATTCACTTATTTTTTCTAAACTATAGAATGAAATCAACTCTAAGTCAACCGGTAAAGGACAGTCTAAATGTCGAAGGAACAATAAAAGACCAACTGACAAGAATTCATGAGTTGGAAGACGAAGTTTCCGAACTTCAACACGCAATGAGTAACACAGCAACCCAACTCACCGCCGCAAGAAGTGAAGCTCATCGTTGGAGATGTAATTCTGAAGCTCGGATGAAAGAACTTGATGCGGCTCGAGACCAAGGTAATATGGAAAGTCAAGAGGAAATTAATTCATTAAGACAAGAGGTTCGAGATACTCAAAGAAGGTTAGAAGAAGCTCAGCAGCAATTAGCTTCTTTGAAGTCGGGGTCACATAGTAAGGATTCGGGTATGACAGATTTAGTCAATGTCCTTCGAAATGAGTTGGATGAAAAGGATAAGCAGATTGAGGCTTATGCTAAAAGCTTACATAATTTAAGGGTACGGTTAAGAGCAATTTTAAGACTTTCATAGTGTAGATTATTTTTTAAACACATTACAGAAAACAAATTGATCAAATGAACTTTATTCTTTTAAGAATTCGGCAAAGACCTCGGAGAAGGGAGTAATGGAAGAAGATCTTCACGCTAAGGAAAAGGAAGTTGACTCTTTGAAAGAAGAAGTCGTACAACTTAAGAAAACAGCAAGTTTAAAATTTAATAAATATAATTCAAGATTTTAAATACCATTTTAATAGAACGTTAATTATCAATACTTACAATTTGCCACTTGCAGATCTCTGGTCTTAATGTCAAGGTTAGCAAGAGCAAAGCAATAAACTATAAATCAGGTGCATCTGCCGAACTCGAAGAGCTTCGTTTAAAACATAGGGATTTGATAGACGAAAAAGTCAAGTTGGAAAATGACCTTAGGGAATTTCAAAAGAAACGGGATGAAGAGGAACTAAAAAAAATCAAGGTTAGAGAGATTAAAAAAAATATTTAAAGTAATTTCAAAGCGTATTTTATATTTTTGTTGAAAAATTTCAGTCCGCCGAAACTATAGCTCGATGGGAAGAGAGCAAAAAGTGGAAGAAAAACTCTGAAAAGCTGGAGTCTCAAGTAAAAGAGTTAGAATCTGAAAATGAGCGTTTGAAACGAACCATGCAAAATCTTCGAATAACTATAACCCGAATGGAGAAAGAAAAAGCAACACTGGAGACGAAATTAAACCCGAGGATTACTACTAGACCCAATTCGGTTTCAACTACAACAGATCGCTTTTCATCAGACGCATCAATGCAATCCCAAGTGTCACATGAGCAATCCCTTATACTCGCTCAGGGAGAAATAGCTAGGCTCAATATGGAAATTCAAGACTTTAAAGAACTTGTTGAAAAAACTGAATTCGAAGGGAGAGAAGAGGCTGAACGGTTAAAAATGGAAGTGAAGCTTTTAAAGGAAAGGATTATTACACAAGAACGTCAATTGACAGCTTATCAAATTGCAAAAAAGGTTGGCCTTCAGTTTGTCTGATCAATTTTAATTAATTTGCTCAAATTGGCACTTTTAAAACATTTTACTGGTTATAGGGGGATGCATCTGCCATAACAGAAATAGAAAACATGGCTACAAGAGAATCTCAGCTTCAAAAGGAAATCCGACGCTTAGAAGAAGACAATTTGCATTTGAATTTGCAAATTGAACAACTTCGAATGGATACTCCGAGACTACGGGATAGAGTACAGCATTTGCAAAGGTAATTCAACCAAGTTGAAAAGGTATCCCTGGGTATAAACATTCATTAAATGTTCTAAATACAAATTGTGTATTTAAAAAATCAGATTGGTCGATGCGTTGAAGGCTGAAAAACCATTAGCAGCTTCACAAAACTCAAACAGTGTAAAGTCTAATAGCCAAAAATCTCTTGGTGAGCTAGAGAAAACTATCAATGCGCTAAAATTAGTGATTGATAAGTTACAAAATGAGAACAAGCGTTTGAAAACCAGACCTGCAAGTGGGGCTCAACATTCTACTTCGAGTGAACGACTAAAGGTAAATCATGAAAGATTTCCTTTAATTAATATTACATTATTAAGGTACAATACCATATATACCAGTACCAGTAATAACTTCATAAATGTGTTTTTCAATTTAAAAATCAGACAAGTATGGATAATCTTTTGGATGAGAAAAGGCTTCTGATGGACAAAGTTCAATCTTTCGAACACGAAAATGAAAAGTTAACAAAGCGATACCTAGAGGCTAGCTCTGCAATAGAAAAAATCGAAAGTCGTCTTGTAGATTCCGAAAAAAGGGCTAAAAGTGCTGAAATGAAATTAAGAACGTTTTTAGGTACTAAACTAACTCATGAAATGTTTGAATGTAAAAATTAACTTTACATGTTCAACATATTAACCGAATTGGCCCTAATGTTCTTTTTAAGGTGAACACGGGCACACAGAAACTGCTTCAGGGTCTTCAACAGAACAACATCAACTTGGTGGTTCTAGTTATGAAGCATTAGTTCAAAAATTGAGAAATATGCAAGAAGAATTGGACCACAAGAGCAAATTACTTGCAACAGCGAAACAGTCTTTAAGAGCGGCTGAAAAAGCCACAGCACCTAAACCTTCTTCATCTTCAACCAGTTTTAAATCGAAAGAACCTCAAAAAAATGATGATAATAGCAACCACGAACATTAGCTTAACGAGGGCTATGCTTTATTTTAAAATCCGAGAATGGATCAAAATCTCGTAAAACAATGAAAATTTTTAAATGACATGAATTGTTAATTCTGATATAGACACAATGAATTTTGGATTCTGTATTTTGTACTCTTTTCTTATCAAATAAAATTGAACTTTATTTAACCAACTCAATTGTTTTAAAATAACTTCAATTTGCCAATTTTTAATTGGCTTTCGTAGATTTTTTATTGACAAAATCAGTTTGCATTTTCGATTAATTTTAATTCACCATAAGCATCATAAAGGGTATCTAGAGCAGTATATACTGCCTCCCATATGTTATTAGTTTTATCTTCTTTTATTTCCGGTGGTGTTGTACCGCTATATAAAATTTCAAAAAAATCTAAAGTTTTAGCCTTTTAACAGCAAAAATATTCGGAAAATGTGACAAATCTTTACCTAAGACTTGCATATGGATCATCAACCGGATAGTAAACAAACTTCCAAATATACAAAAACACTATAATCCAAACAATGAATGCACCAACATTAAGAAGTACTTGGTAGAACGGCAGAGTTGATTGTTGAACATCGAAGATTCCCTAATGTAGAAAACCAATCTTTAAAATTCAAATTAAATTAACCAAAACAATTATTAATAGTAAAACTAATAAATAACTTACTGGGCGGATGAAATCTATTGGTGCTACGTTAAATAATGCTGTATGATTTACTAATGGATATAACCTTGATGTTTCATTAAGTTTTTGAAATGAATCAGCAGGAAATATTGACGTATTTAGCTGCAATTTTTCAAGAAAATTTATAAATCTTCCTAAAGTTTCCATTGTAGATTTTGAACAAATTTTAATTGCTGAAAAATACTGATTTCCAAAACAAAAAAGTCCTTATGTACTATTTCGTTTTTTAAATAGGGCAACCGGAGACAGTTTGAAGAGCTTGACTACACCGAAACTAGACTTTCTGTAAACGAATAAATAATGAAAGCCAAATAACTGTGTTTAAGTCAATGTTCAAAATTAAGAACGAGCATAATGAACAATTAGAAGTTTTACATGAAATTGCAATTGACGGAGTAGACTATTTTTTAAGAATGAGAAGCTACGAGTTACGAGAAAAACTAATTACCGTATTACCGTAGTTATACGGACTAACCTACTTCCCTTTTGTCTTTTTTAATGACTCCGAATTATGAAACAAGGTTACCCGACCCGTAAAATACCTAACAACTAATCTTCTTTAAACAAATTTGTATCAAAGTACAAAAAAAGGTTAAATCTTTAGTTTGAAATTCTGAAATACCAATTATTATTACGGGATATATGCAAATTAACAAAAACTTCGTATACCAGCAGGTCCATAGTCCATACACAAATACAATATTCATTTATAACATAACCTAAATTCGATATTGAATCCTTATTAATTATAATTAATTATGTAAAAATCTAAACGAGAGATTTCCACAAAAAAACGAGATTGAGATGAAAGGCCTATAGAAGTTTTCATACTTCTAGTCAGATCTCCAAAACGCTTTAAAGTTTGGAAACCCACCGGTATTTTAAAATGTTTAATTATGGAATATTACGATTAGGAATTTCGATTCACGAATCTGATTGATGAGGCCAATTGAGACGCATTCATGAATTGAGTGAGATTTATTATTAATATTATTATTATTTTTATTATTATAATATGAAGTGTTGAGGTAAATTGAGATTTAGTTTTAAAGATTTTTGGTTGTTGTGGGTAAGATGATACCATGCGGATCAGTACAGATACAGCAGAACAATAGCACAGAACTAGAGAGTAAATGCAGTGTGTATGTGTGTGGGTGTAAAGTGTAAAAAGTCAAGTAAGTAGTAGTGGTGAAGTTGAGACTATGGAAGCGGTAAATAATGTAAACACGCGGGATGAAGTGTCTCTGAAGTACAATCAGAATCACATTCACCTTTCCTTTCCATGAAGAGAAAAGTGACAAAGTTGAAAGTGACAACAATTGATAGACTATAATAAAAGAAAAACACAGGAAATTATTGATTGTTCTGCATTCCGCAAAAATCGAAAAGCGTTGATAGAGGTTGAAGGTGAAAAAAGACAGAGTAAGTGTAAAATAGTTTTATTTTATGTATAAAGTATTCCATACCATAATCATTAAAACCATCTTATATTATTTATGTATTACATATTATATACTTAACTTATGTTAGGGATTTTTAGTAAACTCACGTTGACGTTAGGATGGAATTGGCTGATTTCAATCTGGATAATGAAGAACCGCTGATAGTGCAAAATGGAAAGAGAAGTGGTAGAGGTAAGGGAAATTCGGAATTGTTTTAATATTATTTATTGTGTTTATATTGTAAAATTGTAATAGTGAACAGGATTTTTTGCTGAAAAAATGGTTAGTCAATTGGCCATTTCACAATTAGGCATTCAAACAAAATTCATACACAAAATGTGAACATATATGGGGCATAAAACATAAATTTAAAAAAACTTTACTATTTCATTTTCCTATATTTTGTATTTTATAGAAGAGCTGCCCAACGCTAAAGCTTCAAAGAGAGCAAAGACAAGAATCCCAAGGGAAGATGACTTATCTGACTTAGAATTTGACACCGAGGAAATAGAAGTACCTTATGTTGTTAAATATCGAAGAGTTCTTCGTCACATTCCTCTTGATATACCCTACGTGCCCGTCACTACAGAATCTGGCGCACGAGTTTATCTCAGAGTATTACAGAAGGATTCACACGGTAGGAAGTTTGATGAAGTGGATGATGAAGAAAACAATAAGTTTTTGATTAGTACTCAGGAAGGAAGCAATAAGAAATTGTATTCTGATTGGGATAGAATCAAACAAGAAGCTAGAGTTTTGGTGAGGATATTTTCATAACATTCATTCATAAGCTATGAATATGAGTAAATAAATTTTTTTAAACCCATTCTTATTTACGATTTTGTAGAAAGACAAGTTTCATCGGACGTTGGCAAATGTTGTGGATAATGAAAATGTAATTGAAAAGCTTGGAGTGACTACTGAAGCCAAAAATGTAGACGCTCTTGTACAAGAATCCCTTTGGGTGGAAAAGTATAAGCCACGATCTTATTTAGATTTATTGAGTGAAGAGGTACTAACCACCGTTTTTACATTTTTACAATAAATACTATAGTTTACCTATTTACCTAATTTGATTTTGTTTCGTTTATAGCATGTCAATAAAACCCTGCTTCATTGGCTGAAGCTCTGGGATAAAGCTGTTTTCGGGAATGATTACTTGTCTAAAGTGAAACTTACGAAGGAAAAATATGCAAAGTTAGGTAAGAAATTGTTGTGACACTATTTTTTAAGTAGGCATGAGGTTCATTAAATTTTTAATTTGTAATCTAATTTCATTTTTGCATTAACACGTTTAGAGGCCAAAGAAAAAGAAAAAGCTGAGAAAGATAAACGGTTTCAGGTTCGTCAGATTCCGTTAGATGAAGAATATGATGAGATGGGGCGTCCTAAGGTAAAAGTTGCATTACTGCATGGTCCACCAGGTAACTCTCATTCAGCTGTGATCTAATTATTTTATAAAATTTTTGAATTTAATTCAACTCTTATTTACAAAATTAAAAAACTAGGTCTAGGAAAGACAACTTGTGCCCATATTGTAGCTAAACATGCAGGTAACGATTGAAACTGATATTTCTGGGTATAAATTGGTTGGAAGTCATTTAATATTCCAAAATTGTTAATGGTTTCATATTTATATTTTCGGTAGGTTACACTGTTCGTGAAATGAATGCCAGTGATGACAGATCTGTAGAAATTTTCCAGAAAATACTTGACGATGCGACTCAGTCGAGATCAGAAATTTTTCATGACGGAAAACCCAATTGCCTTGTGATTGATGAAATAGACGGTGCTCAAGCTGTAAGACTTTTTTTGTTTTGCAAGATTTCATAAAAGTCAGATTACCATTAAAGTCGGTAAATTTAATAGCTCAGAATATGTTTAAATATTTCAGGCTACTGTGGACGTGCTTATCAACCTAATAACTGGAAACGCTAGAGAATCTGGGAAAAATAAAGCAAAGAAAGTTTTAAAACGTCCAATAATATGTATCTGTAACGACTTGTACGCCCCTTCGCTGAGAGAGTTAAAAAAACATGCTTTCGTTTTACAGTTTAGCCCAGTGACAGTTGCAAGGTACAATTATTAGCGAAACTCGCAAACATTATCTTATTTTGAATTTTGAAAGCAATATTTTATTTTGTATTTAGCTTAGGGGAGCGGTTGCATGAAATCTCTTTACTGGAAGAACTTCATCTAGATCAAGGAACGGTTCAGAGTTTGTGTGAAAAATCTGAATGTGACATACGTTCTTGTTTATCTACACTTCAATTTTTAAAAAAGAAACGCTGCACTCCAAAAGACGCACTATTTGCTCAAGTAGGAATGAAAGACAAATCAAAAGGAATTTTCGCCGTGTGGACAGACGTTTTTACCATTCCAGACGGTAAAAAATACTATGAAACAATAGATCCTAGTAAACCTGAGGCTCGCTTTCGGTCAGTAATGAAAGTTGTACAGAGTTTTGGGGAATACGAAAAGCTTCAAGGTGGAGTTTTCGAAAATTATCTCAGAATGAAGTTCAAAGACTGCTATTTTGAATCGGTAAATGTCATTCTATTTGCGCTGGTTTACTTTTACATTCACGTAAAGTATTGGACAATTTTTTTTTCAGATTATCGAAGGACTTGGATGGGCAACTTGGTTTGAAGATATGCATAGATCAATCGAACAACATCAAAATTTTGTTTTAATGGGATATCTACCTATATACTTTGTAGTATGCCACTTCTTGTATGCTCAACGTGGTTGGGTTAAAATTAATTATCCATCGACTGAGGTAAGGTTTTTAAGTATATAAAAGTATTTTTTACAAATTGAAGAAGCAAATAAGTTAAACAATATCAGCAGGCATTGAAAATATAATTTTTGATTCCAAAGATAAACGTACGGATTCCCAAATATCGTAGTATCCTAAAAAGCCAATTGAGCGATGTCGCACCTGCTGTAGGAAGATATTTGGATCCAACTGGAATGGTGACGGACCTATTTCCAGCCTTGGTGTCAATAATTCAACCTGGAACCATTAGACCTGTATGATTACGTGCCTAATTAGTCTTTCGAATGAATTTCAGTGGTGAATTCTAAATTAATATTAGATAAAAATGCTATTAACAGGTTCCAACTCAAATTTGGACAGCTCGAGAAAGAGAAACCTTGAAGAGCGTTGTTGAAATTATGATAGCATATAACTTAAGTTATACTCAGTTAAAGCATCCTGAAACGGGAGCATATAACTTTGTTCTTGAACCGTAAACTTAAAATATATTATACATTAATAATACATTGCCCTACGCTTTTTTGATATTTGAAGTGGTGATATTGAAATAATTCATTATTGTTTAAATTTTTAGGGAAATTGAAGAATTATCAAGATTCAAACTTCTTGAAGGAGCCACAAGCAAAAGGCCGTTCCCTTATGCAGTCAAGCAACTTGTTTCTAGAGAAATCGAAACTGAAAAGATGAGGAGAAATGATTCTGGTGGTGAAATCATAACCACCAAGGCTAGCAGTACAAGTTCAATGTTCAAAAAGCCAAATCCTGTCGCAAAGACTGTTCCCAGTACAGTTTCACCGAGTTCGCCTAAGGTATTGTGTAAAAGTCATTCACAGATATGTCTGTGTATAATAAATACGTTTAATCAAGCATGTGCCCATATTAATTTGTAAAAGAATAATGAATTCTCTAATAATAGAATATTGCTTGATTGTTACAAATTTTAGATTGTATCTAATCCAGCCTCGCTACTAACCGCAAAAGATTTCTTCGGTCGTGCTATTGCACCTTCTGCAGAAAGTACGCAAGAAATGCTAGCCCAACAAAGTAAGTCCAGACGCATAAGCTAATTTTAAATCAATTCCTTTCTCATTTAATTCTTCTAAAATTTCAATTGTTTTGATTTAGGACGTTCATCTGGCATCTATTTTCGATTCAAGGAAGGCTACAGCAACGCAGTTCGAAGATATGTCAAAATGAAGGATCTTGCATAAAGTCTAGTATTTTAATTTTAATTTATATTTTGATCTGAACGATATAATAAATAATTTAACATCTTTTGGCAACTCAAGTGGCATTGGCATAATATGTAGATTAAAATATTAAAATTATAAACTACGGGTCAGCATAAATCATGGATAATTTATGAATTGCATCCGTAATTAAGCTAGTAAATTCAGTAAAGCTTTCAAGGGATCTTTGGTCACCTCCACCAAATAAATTTAAGAAAGATCCCAGAAAGCCGCTTGATCCTGATGATCCCGATGAAGGGCTCCATCCCGTACTTCCACTGCTACCATATCCGTAACCACTGTAATATTTTATAATAAGTATAAAAAATCACATTTCTTATAAGATCTTGAACAATAATTCACTTACGCTGAAGGAGACGGTGCATACCCTGACTTCGGAGGTTTAGTGAGATAGTACCAAATAAATAGAAAAATGAAAAACCAGATTACTCCTACTATTTTAGCAATAACTAATTCTGTAACTGGTAGTCCGTAAGGTACAACATTTCCACCACAAGTTCCGCCTTCACAACCCTATATAACAGAATAAAAAATCAAATTAATCATTTGACAGAAACATAGGCATCACTAGCATTACATAATTACATTACAACTCAAATACTAGTAAGGGTTCAAGGAATTTGTCTTTGTCAAATGTCAAGTCATAATTTGGTCGCTTACCTTAGAAAAGAGTAGGATTTGTCATGATATGATGTCAGGTAGTCCAAAATTGGAAACGCAGACGGATGATAAGTTATAGTTGAGATTTACAGTATTTGGATACTATTTTACTGGTATAATATTACTTCACACTTATTTACAAAAGTTATTTTCTAAATATTTTTTAAAGAAATATTTCCTAATTTTAAGTCTTATCATTAACTCATTTCACTAAACTCATCCATCATATCTTTGGGAAACAGTAACCTCACAAAAGGAATGTCTAAGGGGCAGAATGTCCAGAAAAAGAATCTCACCGGGCACAATCGACCACTTCCATTTCCATCCTC
>JAQGAA010003378.1:0-10970 GCA_034696425.1 Isotoma viridis
ATTGTTTAAAGCTATGAAGGGCAGTGGTGGTTTTAAAATCTAAATAAGTAGTTTTCCATTCTATTGACTCATTCATTAACTATTTCAAGATTCTTTTTAATTAGAATAAATGCACTTGATTTTTTAATAGAATGAAGAACGGAAAAGCACTGCTCTTGATTTAAATCAGCTTCCTTTCTCATTTTTTTTTGTGTATTTTTATCTTAACTTAATTTAGAATGTTAAAGTTGTCTTTAACATTATGTAATGTAGATTAATGTTCTTAGTGTCACACTTTATCAAAAACTTTTATTTAGAGAAAGATAAGCCAATTATTATATCAAATATTATTAGGACTTTTACCCATTGTATCTTAGAATGTTGAATTCACACTGTAGTTATAATTATAATCTTTATCCGGTGCGGTCTAGGAAGGCGAATTGCATAAGAGAAGCAGGACTGTTCATATATTTTGTGTTCTTCTATTTTTTAAATTTAAAACGATTCTGATTAAGTAAAAATTAAGGGGAGTTTCAAAAGGGTAACTTATAAAAAAACTACCGTAAACCTTGTTTTAAATCCCTTCTGGCTTAAAAAACTCCGTTGTGGTAGATGGTCAAATCTTATGAATCCTTTTTCGAGAGTTGAAGCAATACTCCCCTATGGGGATGTAATTCCAGTTTTTACATTGCACAATGTGTATTTAAAACAATTTGATGTATTGCTCCTTTAAAAATCCTTTAAAATAGACAAACATTGATTGAAAATGTACCTTAAAACGAGATTTAGAAACCCCCTCTTGTCAACGTATTTAAATAAATAATGTTTACTCTGAATAAGATGAGTTAATTTTGTTGGGTAAAAAACATGGGGTTTCAAAGTTAGTTTGTCTACATATTGCAATAAATGAGTTAAGATTGAGTTTTTCGAATGGAAAAATAAAGAGTTGAATGTTAGAAGGCTCTAAATAGACGGGGATTTATTTAAAATGTAAAAGTTTTGCTTAAAGACGGTAGAATGAATTGAATTAATGTAAAATAGTACGTGATATGTAAAGGTAACAGTTACTACGAGGGTATTGGGTATCTGTGAATGTCAAGTGCGCGTGGGAACTTCTCCCACTACTACCTTACAATATTATTAATCTTCCAAACTCACCATTGTCTTATTATTTCTTATTATTTAATTAGTTCATACAAAGTACATTAATCCTACCACTACTACGTGTGTTATAATTTAAAATTGTAATTGTATACACAGTACTGTAAGAAAAATCCCTTCCTTCCGCTAAATCCGACACACCGACCCACACAAATATTGTTATTCTCTTACATAATTGTACAACAATCTCTCAAGAACTAAGTCAGTCTGACTTTTTCACTCAATCTATCAACTCAAACTAAAATGGAAAATATTCTTAAAGATAAATTTTAGTTATCTACTAAAATTACAAAAATACAGGAATTTTAAGTAATTTTATATCAAAATGCGGTTCAAAATAAAAAAAAGTAGTAGAAGTAGTTTTAGAAATTTAAATTTAATTTTAGTTTTTAGTTTAGTTTTAGTTTTAGTTATTTTAGTGGAAGAATCAAGTGCCAAAAGATTAAGTGAAAAAAGTTCCACGAAAAAGGGAAAAGGTTCGAGATTAAGTAATAAAAGTTCTAGTAGCAGTGGCAGAACTTTTAATAAAAGAACTAAAAGTAGTGGAAGGAGTGGGGGAAATGTTAGCAGTAATAAGCATCCTGTTTTTCAGCGTCCGGTTGAAACGACTGTGGCTACTTTAGAGGTCATGGGTGAAGAAAAGGTCACGGGTCAGAGTGAAATTATTACGAGTAGTTCGGCTGCTGCTACTACGGAAAGTTCTATTGGGAAGAATAATGAGACTGGAGTGGGAGGAGTAAGTGAGATGGGTAGTGCTAGTGGGAGTGGGAGTGGTAAAGGGAGTAAAGGGAATAAAAGAAAGGGGAATAAAGATAAGAAGAAAAAAGGACCAAGGGACCCTGTAGTTCAAGTTGAGACTAGTAGTAATAATAACAATAGAGAGTCTTATGGATTGAATATGAGTCCTCCTATTGATCCTGGAATTCAGGATTCTAGTTGGATTGGAATTGATAAAGTTGGTGTGGATCCTGTTGAAAGGTAGAAACATTAAATTTAATAATTGATTTTTTTTTGTTCTAATCAGAGTGTAAAATTGAAAAATAAATTGTTAATATGTAAAATGGTTTCAATTCATTTGGCTATTTAAATAGGGAAGGTTTTAGATTTTGACGAGGACAAAATCTTAAAATTATAAATTCAAGAAAAAAAAATGATTTTTTCATTGCTCGGTATAACTGTATGATGAAGATAATTTATACAAGGTTTGAATTATCTCATGAATCATACTTATTCTAGAGTTTTTTAGGCTTCCTAAGCTTAAAAAGAGGAAGGACGTTTTAAATCCATTATGAATTAAATTTAATTAATACTCTGCTGTATTTTTAGTTTCTTTATTACTAATGAGTTTAGTAAACAATTTGAAATTTATTGAATAACTGATAGAAAGGTAGGAAAATTACTACAAAATAGTTTAAATTAATAGTCTAATTTCTATTTTTAATAGATTAAAATGCTGCTTGAGTAATAATTTTTATGAAAAGTATCCACGTTTTCATATTCCAACTTAAATTAAACGAAGTCTTTTTTAAAATAATTGCAAATTTTGTAATTAAAACCCTGTGGGGTTTGTAGTAAAACCACCCAATATTAAAATTATTTCAAATTCCACATGATTTAAAAACATTAGAGTAATTTGGCATTGAGCCAAAAATTAAACAAAGGGATTAAAATAAATTTAATAATTTAATTAAAAGGGGTGGAGTAAGTGGAATAAATGGAGTTTACTCAGATGGACTGGATTTAGACTTTTCTAAAGTTTACGTAGACCCTACACAACAATACAAGGTTAGTTTATAATTGCAGCACGTGACCATAAAATTCGACGTATTATTATATTAACCTTTGATCCCGTTCTTTGTTTCCCATTAATTAGTCATCTTTGTCTTTAACTTCTACCTCGCGTGCGACAACTCCATCTTCATCAGTTGAACTTGGAACATTAACTCCAGAGGAAGGACTTAACAAAGTTGACCTTTTAGAACGAAGAGTATGTCTTTTTTATTCAATTCAATTCAATAGTTTATTTATTTGACAAAGGTATATGACATGAGTGGTTCACATCGTTTCCAATACAAAGTCAAGGTGTAGTAGAATTTAATTGCTACATGCCTTGATTATAGGAAAGGTCAAAGGTTAAGATAGTTAATTTAAATGCTGTTTTGACAGGTAGCACAATTAGAAGAAATGATGCAAACAGTAACTCGAAATATTGAAGTGATGCAACAAAACACTCAAGTTATTTCAAAAGGATTTAATATTTTATCCGGAAGAGTTAATAAAGTTTCAGCGGATCATGAACAAATTCACACGCACATGGCTCAAGGATATAAACTTATTGATGACAAAGTGGATGAAATGTTTAAGGTTAGCAAATATCTTTGAGTCATCTTTAAGTTTTAAGAATAGAGTGGGATGGAAGCAACCCGGGGTTTTTATTTTTAAAAAACCCGGATTCCATAAATCTCGTTCACTATTGATATTTATTGCCCGAATTTCTGTTTGTGATTTTCTAGAATATGACAAAAAGCACTACAGAATTTGAGTTGCAGACTAACCAAGAATTAGAAGTTTTGAAGAAAAATGACGTGGAATTATTAGAGGTAAATAATTAAAAAAACATTTATGTAAAAAATAGTAATAAAGCAATGGATATTTAAATTCAAAATGTTATTGTGTTTTCAACAGAGTCAAGTAACAAATGGTCAAAATTGTCACGCATCTTTTGAAAGTTTAAGTTCTCAAGTTAACGAATGGAGAACAAATTATGATAACGAAACTAAAATATTAGCTGAAATGGTTAAAGCTCTTGCGGAGATTTCAAAAACTGAAAAAGTTAAATTAGAAAATTTAACTGAGTTTTCAGAAGGAGAAATTAAAAAATTGGATGAAACAATTAAAAAATGTCAAGTTGAAGATGCAAATAATGAAGAAGCTTTTACTACCAAAATAAGAGCTTTAAGAACGGTAAGTAATTGAGAGCAATTTGAATTAGAAAAAAAATAAGCAAAATTTTGAAAAATTTTAAAATTTAAAATTGGGATTTAAAAAAAAAACTTTTTGTGTGAATTTTAAAATAGGAATTTCTTGAAAGTAACAAAACGCTTGTAGAATCAACAGAAATGCTAAAATCTGGATTAACAAGTTTAGGGAAACATGTGACAGAACAAGTGAAACGAATTGATGAAGCAATTTTAGAACAAAATATGGCACATAATATGGCACATGAAAATATCGCTTTGAAATTAGAAGAATTAGACAAATCAACTAAAGGTAGAGATGAGGTCAATTTTGATTTAGAAGAGGAAGAAGGATTCACTACAACGCTACCAACTACGACAAGTACAAGTACCACAACGACGACAACAATAGCTCCAAGTACAACTTTGGCCGCAGCGTTTAAAAGTGTTACAAGTAGCAGCGTCTCAGTTCAAGAATTTAAAAATATTTTAAAGAGACTTGATAATACTGAAGTGAATATTTCAACGCTTTTTAATGCAAATCGACAATTTTTGGGGCAAGTTGCAGCACTTGAGGATAATGATGTGAAAATTTCAAGAAAAATTTCTGAATTGAGAAATGTACGGTGAAAAGGGTTTTTATTTTTGAAATTATTTTTAATTTTTGATCAAGAATTTTATGATAATTTCTAATTAATTTGAATTATTTTGTTTAAGGTCCACAAGGATGACAACTCAACAACTAGGAAAGATATTTACACAATAAATGAAAAAGTTAACTTAATTGAAGAAGAAAGTCAACGGCTCAAGGTAAAAGTTGAAGGTTTGCAGAGAAGATTAGTGGGAACTGACAGATCTATTGAAATTGGAGGAATGGTAACTAAAATTAATTCTCTCAATTAAAATTCCATGAGATTTAAAGAAAAGATAATACTTTAGTATTTAAAAACACAAAATACTACAATTTATGTAAATTTCGAATTCTTTAAATAATTTCAGAGTATGACAGACCCATCAGACCCTACAAGTCCGTCACTAAGATTATCCGAAGGAGATCAAGCGAATGAGCTTGATTTAAGTGAGTTCAGAGATCGATTTGGAACCATTGAAGAAAATGTTGGTGAACTTTGGAGAAGTCAAAAAGAATTAAAAAGTCAACATGAAAGCTTTGGTGGATTAATCAAAGAAATGCAAAATGTAAATTTTATATAATATAGTTTATGACATTGTTGTAAACACTCAAAGGAATTTAAAAATAATTAACGTTTAATTTTGAATAGAATCACGTGCGAATGCAAGAAGAATCATCTCTCCAAATAATGGAAGTTAAAATAGCAACTAAAATGTTAACGGAAGTTGTAAGAAATACAACGAAAAATGTTATCGAAATGGAGAAAAAAATGGAACATATTCCTACGGTTTATGGGGTAATTTAAAATTTAAAAACATTTACAAAAACTAAAAATTTTAAATTGGATATTTTTAAAAATTAAAAATTGTTTTTATTAGATGACGGGAAGAGCAAGTGGTCCGAACAAAAATGAAATCGATTCACTTCGAGATGAAATGAAATCAACAAGAGAAAACATTGCTAATTTGTGGGATTCAAATAAAAATGTTTCAAAAGCTCAGGAATTCTTTTTGTTTAAATTACTTGAAATGGATTTGGTAAAAATACGATAATTAACAGTTTTTGATTAAATGTTTTTAAGAATTTAAATCAGAGACGTTTTCTTTAGAAATGATAACATGCGCTTTATGAACACATTTATTATTATGAATTTTTAATTATTTTTAGGAACACAAATCGGACAATAAAACAGTGACACACCGGTTAAACGGTTTTAGCAATAGAACGGATGATTTTATGATTCAAATCTTAAGAGCTGATGAAAGAATTAACAAAGTTGTTCAACAATTTGAAATAACTGACGTAAGAATTTTTACAACTTTTTTATTAACATTGAACAAAGAAAATTTGTCAATTAATTTGAGTTTATATTATTATTTATTTATTTGTTTGAGTTTATTTATTTATTTTTTTAAATTAATAGGCTGAGCAAATGAAAATGCGAGAAGAATTACTAAACATAAAAGACAGATTAGCAACTAATGAAGAAAATCATAAAAATTTGTGGAAATCGAATAAACAGATTGAAGCGGAATTGGATGTTGTTGCTAATAATGTGGACAATATTATTTTGGTAGATTTCAAAATTTTGTAATGAGTTTTTGAAAAACTAGAAAAGGAAATTTGAATTGATTATATTTCTTTTTTTAAATAGATTCATAAAACTGAGCACAAAAACATTTCTGGGGAATTGGCAGAAAACAAAGAAAAAGTTGGAAACTTGACAAAAAATGTTCAAAATTTGAATGATCGAGTTTCGAACATGGAGCTTGTTATGGATATGGAAGTTTCCGTGAGTAAATACTTTTAAAAGATTTAATCTTTTAAACATTTTTTCTAAACAATTTTTTTTAATATTGAAGGGAGAATCAAATTCAAGCGAGTTAACAAAATTAAAATCAAGATTAATAAATTCAGAGAAAGATATTTCTGAATTATGGAAAAGTACGGAAATATTTTCATTCCAGCAGCAAGTTTTAACTGATAATTTCAAAAATCTGCAAACCGTAAGTTTCCTTTTAATATGAATAATTTGGAAGCATTATTTACCTTTTTGAATTCAAATTTTGAAAAACAATTTAGGTTCACGAAAACGAAACTTCTTTTGCAAGACTGGAAAGAATGAAGACAAAATTTGAAACTTTAAATTTATTTGATGCATTGGCAAATTTAACTCAACGTGTTAAAAATGTTGAAAAAGTAAGTTTTTATTTAAATTAAAGATTTACTTAAGTTTCTTTGAGAAGATTTTAATGAAAATACTTTTAATATTTAGTGCACGAATCCGCCCCATGAGTCTAAAACAGTTGATCTTGAAATCCATGATTGGAGAGCGTCTTTAGCAGGAGGACTAAAAGATCAAACGGTGACTTATGAAATTGGAAAACTGTTAGATATTCCAAGCTCATGGAAAGCTTTTGTGGAAATCAATGGAAATCATTTGTCCATTTTTAACACTTTGGTTCGAGCGGAAGCTCCTGTTTATAATGAATTCCAAGCTGAAATTTTAGATGTTGATGGAAAAACATTTGCAGCTTGTAAGAAAATTTTTGAATTTTTGGGAGTTTTTTTTAAGTGTGATGGCAAAGATCAAAGATGTGACAAAATTTGCATCTTTGCTTTCAGATGGACCGGATTTGCATCTTTATAAAACAAACAATGAGAAAATTGGGTGGACTAATGTAATTTCTATTCCTTCGCTTGAAAATCCTCAAAATCGTATTTTGAAGGATGACATTTTAAAATTGAGATTTAGGGTCAAAGTTTATCCCAAATTTGAAGAAGAGGAACCAGAAGTAAGGGTTTTCATTAATTATTTAAAAAAGTTAAAGTATTAAAGTAAATGCAATTTTTGAAATACTAATTTAGGGTGAAGGTCCTTCAGAGAAGCAATTGATTCAATGGGAAGTACGTGACCTTTTGCAAAAAGTTAATAGTCAACAAATGCATGATTATGATGCTTTCCTTGACCTCAATGTAACTAAAGAATTTGGAGCGGGTCATTATTGGGAAGGTCACACGCTTTGGAGGTCATCTCTTCTTGTGAGGGAAATTAATCATCAAAATTACCTCGGACTTAATATGGAACTTGTGGACAATGATGGAAATTGGAAAGAACTTTTTGCTTCTTATAATGTCACGCTTCTTGACTCTCATTCAAGAATTGTTAAGGAATTTTGTAAGTTTATTCAGAACAAGGAGTAGTTTAAGATTTTAAAGATTGATGCACGTGAATTATGAACAATTTATTGCTCATAATTGGCTCTGAAAGAGAAAATAAGATAAAAACTTGTTAATTTTTTCATAATTTCAGCAATAGCATCCAACGACTTTAAATCCGTATCTGCTCGACATTCATATTTTATGTTGGTGAAGGACTTAGAAGATGTATTAAAACGAGGAGATCTCATCACAATCAGAATTTACTTTGATCTGAGAGCGAAAAGAAGATCCTTTGATGTGGAAATAATTCGATGAGCTTAATTTATTATTTTTAGCTAATTTTAATGTAAACATCGAGTGTGAATCAATTTCCAAGTGTGACGCATACTTAAAAAAATATTTTAATATTTGTATATAGTTAAGAGAATATCAGAGGCTGATTATACAAGTTGGGAATCATTTTATTAATAAATCAATATTTACAACATTTTAGTTTTTTTTTTTGATAAACGATTTTCCTTAATTATTACAATTGATTTATATCTATAAATTACAATTATACTGCATTTAGACTATGCTTAAAGGGCTTACACATGACGATTGAACAAAATAGAATGTATGATTCCAATTGTACGCAATTCATCTTTCTTTTTGCACTCGTAGTCAAAATCGAATCGATGAATTGATTGGAATTTCGAGAATGAACTTGCATATGGGGGAACTCTGCTAAAGCCGTAGGAACACTTTGAAGTTATTTCATTCTCAGTAGACATCCGTTGCCTCTTCCAATTTGTTCTCCCATGGGTATTATTCTGTCCACTAATAGGTGACTTTAGGCAAAATAATTTCATGCATTTCATAATGACTTATTAAGACAATTAAGAATTAAAGATGTTATGGAAAAGAAAGCAGGTAACTTACAATTAAAGCTGTCAAACGACCAGCACTTATCCAATACCACTTGTCAGCATCTATTTTGACAGGATTATCCAGTTGCACAGCAAAGTTCCCTACTTGCGTGACACCCTTGTTTCCCCATTTTCTCTCCTCTAAAGAAAGCAAGTCTGCATTCTCACTATCCCAAATTTTGAAATTTACAACGTAAGTGTATCCAAGATATCCAGGAGGTAATTCCTGAATTCCATAAAACATGAGTCCGTGTAATTTGATGTTTTTGTCACACTTAAACCTGTATTAATTACGTACTTGTTCATTTAAATTATTAAACTTTTCCGATCGCTTATGATGTGAATCATTTAATAAATAGTGACAAAAATTGTGTGTTTATTAGTTTATTGTGCATTAAACCCCTTAAAGTGATTAAATAAAACGATTGATTTGAAAACTAACTTAAACTGCGGTACTAGGAAGGGGGAATCCTGTATTTGGTACGTCGAATTCAATCCTTCACCCATTTTTACGTACGAAAGATGTTTATCAGGCGACATATCGTATGAACTAACCATGGATTGATAACAGCATTGAACACTACTCAACTTCGACATTGAAATAGAAGCCCATCCTTTATTTTCGAATCGTCTTGACACATAAGGAACTAAGAGTTCTTTTGCTTTAATTTCGCTGAAAATCAAAATAATATCTTCATCATAATTTAATTCACAATAGTATTTAAAGCGATTTAAAGCGGAAAGTGAAATCATGCCCGTCAAAATATCCAAAGATATTTCTGATCAAGTCATCACTCAGCATTTTCGTTGGAACGACTTGAAATGCAAAAGCTTCTTCTCCCATCAATGGATATCGGATCAAATTCAGCAACGCCATTTTTACATCCTTTTGACAAACCGATTCTCTTTCTATCCATCTAAGATTGTATGAAAAAAGCCAAAACTCAAGTGAACCTCGTGGGGTAAACTTAAGATTAACATTAGATTAAAAAATAATCATGTTGTATTAGTTGTATTAAATGCTCGCTGGGAAAAACATTAACCTTAGAAGCGCTTTGAATAATTCCAATTCATTTATCTCCAATTCATCGCTTTTTAGCAATTCAGCCATTGATGCTTCATCGAATTCGAAAAGTTGGTCTCCTGATAAAATTTCAGCGACATTTCTGAAAAGAATAAAAGACGTTCGTATAAACGCGACCAAAAATGCCAATATTTAAGAAAAATCAAAAAGATAACCTTTGTATGAATTTGCAGACTTCTTGATTCAAATCCATTTTATAATATAATTTAGATGTCAAATAAATTTTGACACAGGTTGTAACGTTGATTTTACGTTTTAAAAAGTCCGAGCATCTGGATGAGAGATTTTGTACTTGGTACATATGGGACAACTTAAACAACTCTAATCCCTCGTCGACACTTGACATCTTAGTTAGTTCATCCGTGTATACAAACTATATTTAACATTTACAATATTTATTTTGTCATCATTTTGGAATTTTGGATTACCTAATAATTTATTATGGTAAAATGTAATAAGGATGAATTTACTTGAAGAAATCTTTTAAATGTTTCCACATCTGTGTAAGAAATGTCAAGAATTGTCCGATTGTCCCTGTCGCTCTTAGCATCTTGCCATCGGTGGTGGAACATTGTTGAGAAAATTGGGGATCTTGACTTCAAAATCAGCGAGTGAGCATTTATTAGATGACGAGTAGGGCCCACGGCAAATGTCAAATCAGAGTCTATTCCGCTTTCCAAGATTTGAGACAAGTCTTGGCCCAGGGTCCGCGTTGACATAACTTTCGATTGGGACATTATTTAATTTACGTAAATATTTATTAAGACTAACTTATGAGAGGGATAGAGAGATAAAGTATGGACTAAAAGTTAATGATTAATCAGAGGTGAGAAATTTTCAAAATTTTGAAAAAAAACCATCTTTGGAATAAAAAAGCACCCGTGCTTCCGTTCGGCTGCGGTTTTTGAAAACAACCAGTTTCAAAACCAAGGGAACTGAATATGGAATGGAAGATCCTTTTGAAAATTCTTTTGAAATTTTTGAATTTTTAGCCCGAGCCTAGGTATTTGGCATGTCCGTCCGTCTGTCTGTCTGTCTGTCTGACGATAACTCAAGAACGCTTCGACCGATTTGGATGAAATTTTGCA
>JAQGAA010003379.1:0-10968 GCA_034696425.1 Isotoma viridis
AATTAATGGTAAAAATAGGGTATAAATGCTTGAAAATTCATGAATATTCAATATTCATGAATATGAGATGTTTGATTTTATGAATAAGAAAGCATACCAATATTACATATAATAAGCAGATAACTGTTACTAATAAACAATAAATTTAATATAAAGGCCTGTTTCAATGTTTAACTTGTAAATTTATTAATTTTTTCCAATTAATTCCATTAATTCTATTTATTCCATTAATTCCACTTTACCCTTAGTGGAAAGTTCCATTAATTCCATTATTTTCCACCCATTTATTCCATTCAATTTATGCCATCCGAAACCCTGCTCGGGCAATGTCTTACATACTAAAAACTTAGATTCAAAAGTTATAACAATTTCGAAATTTTGAAAACTTGATGAGTTCTCAGTACTGGGTATTACTAATGGTTATATCTTACAATACTGGGTACACCCGTTTGAAATGAATTTTTTTTTTCAGAGCGTGGCTTTACTTTAAGTTGACAACAAGAGGTTTTGAATTTTATGAAAGTCCTGAGTTTCATACTTTTCGGCACCATTGCATGCTTATTAATGGAAGACTTGGCCCTAGTGCTTCTAAACATCAAAGAAATGTAAGATTTAAATATCCATCTAAATAATTTTATAGTTATTAGTTAACAAATGTGGTAAGCTTCATAATATTTTACATAGTTAACGTTTTCGCTGGATTTTATAAATTATTTGCCGCTTTATTTAATCTTATGGGTTAATTTATAAATTGTCTGCAGTTTGTTGGGATACTTCTAATTGGAAATGACACAGACTACCGACTTCCATCAATCCAGCTCTTCCCAGCACCATTTGAGGTTCAGGTACCTTGTCCAGCGGCTCCTTGTAGAAAGCCTCCTTGTCCAGTAAAGCCTTGTAATAATCCGTACAAAAAAATTAATGCTACATCGTTGTTAATGATTGGAGATCAAACAGAATGTATTTTGAGTAAAGGAAAGCAACGACAAAAGCTTCGTATACGTACTGAAACCAGCTTAACATTAAATAAAGATGTAGAGTCTTTTTGCAAAGTATCCTACAACAAATTAGACTCCAAACTTACTGTCACTGTACCAGAATCAAAGGTAACAGTTCTTGCTTACCTTAATTACGACGAAAACATCGACATACTTGGTTGCTGGAGACCTCAAAACTACACAAGGAGAACACATGACATAATTACTGCTAGAAAACTAGCCATCAGCAAAATGAAACAAGAAGTAGCCGAATTTAATTTGGCTAAAGCACTGGTAAAGGTTCCAACTGATCTCCATCCATTAAAAGATCCATGTAAAATTTCTAATCCGCCTCCTTGTTCACCAAGCCAAATAAAAACAAAAATTCGAAATGCTCAAAGAGCCTTCGATAAAGATCCAAAAAATGGAAAAAAAAAGCTTGCATTAATCAAAGCGAAATTAACACTTTGTATGTTGGAAGTATACGTAGCAAAAAAAGAACTCGAAAAAACTTATCAAGCAACAGATGAAGCTTGGAAAGAAGCAGAAATAAAGGTGCAAATAGTTGTTGCAGAAATTGCGAATATTGAAATTTCAAGATCGGCGTTAGACCGAGCTGAAAACATATTTAACCGTAACAGAAATAATAAACTTAATAAAGATTTAAGAGACAAGGCTAAGGAAGAATACGATATAATAATTAAGAAATATGAAGTAGCTTGTACTGAATTGGCTCCAGTCGTATCCTTGGCGGAAAGTCTAAGGAACAATTTGGAATCACAAATCAAACTAACTGAAATGCAAAATATTCAATTCATTAAAAACTACAATATTGCTTTAACTGGTGGTTCCCCAGTATGTAAGGACAACACTGGTTCAACCTCATACTCGTCGTCTTTGATGACCATAAAACGAACTGATCTGCTCCAAATCGAAACTAAATTCTCAAGTTCCACTAAATTTGAAACGGATGACTCAAAAACTTGTGGAGAGCTTCCCAAACTTGCTGGTATTTTGTAATTGTTTAAATTTGTTGTTTTTTGTGATTTAAAAAACTTTAGCCAAGCACTTTTTGTGTATGAAATGCAACGTTTGTTGAGTATGAAATGAATTATCATTTATTTGTAAAGCCGTATGGTAATTATGTTTCTTAGCTCTTTTGATATTATTTAGGTCAATGAATTAAAGGAAAGGTATTTCCATTTCTGACAAATACTCATGTGTTTTAGTGGGAGCCTACTCAAGAGCAAGACGCACTCCAAAAAGTCCTGGATGCTATACACGTGAAAATTTATGTAGATTAATTACGGCGTTTCTGGTTTAAATAGTCCATGAGATTGTCTAATTAAATGGTTTTTAATTCATTTTTTCCTTCACGAACGATTGCAACAATTTCCAAGTGTATTTCTGTTGGGTGGCAAATAATTAAGCGCCCTAAGAATTTAAGAGCATTTACTGTTATAGTCAAATTTACTCCTATACCTTACAACTACCTTATAATTTAGAGGTTAATTACCTTCTATTTGCAAGCTGCTTGAGCCAGATTTTTTTTAGAATCAGACATCCTGGAATCTCAAGAACAATTGTTGCTTTTCGACCCTGTGGGTCAGTACTAAAGCTGATCGTTTTAGGTGAAGTGCATGTTTGTATGTGCCATTTAAGTGATCGAACAGCACTTTGCACAGAAAAGCCCCTGAGTATATGGTAATGAATTAATGAGATGTCTTGGGTGATTTGATTTATAATGAAGATAAAAATTACGGGACATACGGTTTTTTAAAAGGTGATGTGTTAATCTGGTTTTCAATATTAAGAGAAATTTTTACATCAAAAAAATTTATATTATTTGCACTGTGTTCATATGTTCAAATTCAATGATTCAGGCACAAAGATTTATTTACAGCAGTTATCCATATCATCAGTATTAGTAGAATTAACTATTAAAAAAACATCATCGATAAACCGAACATTAAATTATATTTCTGGCTTATTTTTAAATAAATTACATAAAAGTTTATGAGCTGAAATATTTGCTGTACTAACTGATGCTGAGTTACTCATTTAAGTACCACGCTTTTGAAAATAATAATTGTTATCACTGTAAGATAATTATAATCAAAACTAAAATGCATCATCTTTTCTAATTGTTTAGCAGACATATTGAAAGTTAATTGAATAAGATGTGAAAAATTGGTAAATTCAGAACAACAATGAAATTTACAATCTTTTACGTCTAAATTTGTGTACATACTTTCCACATCATATGTTACAAGAGTGTATTTAAGTTCTGGGTTCAACTTAATATTAGACAATAAGATCAGAAAATGAGTCGTGTCTAAAATTAATTGGGGACAAAGTTCATAATTGTTTGTAAAATAAGGTCAAGTAGAGCAGAGATATTTCTATTTGCACATTTCAGAGTACTACTGATTGGTCTACCATTGGGAGATTTAGTGTATTCTTTGTGAATTTTAGGTAAAATGTAGAATGAAGCAGGTTTAAAATCATTAATTATTAATTTTTCCAAATAGTAATTCAATTTAACTAAACAATGCATTTTTTTGATTTTATCTAATAAAGTATTCATGCTTCGGTTAAAATGTACTTCGGTAGAAGGTACATAAATGTTTAAATCTTGAAGTTGTCTGTAAATCTCATCATCATAATCTTTTTTAAAACACAAATTCCTGCATTTCTATCAGCCTTTTTGATTAAACGAATATTATGTAAGAAATCATTTTTCAATTCCATTAAAACTTGAAAAGGAAAAGGATTGAAATGTTTTGTAATGTCTAACTTTGTTTAAGAAATCTTGATTAATTGAATGATTTGGGAATATTTTAGACTGTAATTCACAATAAGGTTTTAAAACATTATTTCTTTTATTGGAATTTATGATAAGTCTATCTAATTCATTTAATTTTTTTTCTTCACCTTTATCCTTAAAAAATACAATCCAACTAATCTTTCGAAGTGCTTCTGAAAATGCATTATGTAATGTATATTTATTAGGGTAGAATGAAAAGCAAAAATTGAGTCCTAGAGAAAGTATGAAGATAACGTGATGTGGGATTTCAGAACTTTGAGTTAAGTTACAAAGAGGTGTATTTTTGTTCAGAAATAGCTTGTACATACTAAATATTTCTTTACATTGTTTCTTAGACAATTTTCCATTATAATTTAGTACCTTTTTCATATTGATAAACCTTCTTGACTTTTTCTTCCTTGTGGTAGCAGTCTCAGCCTCAATTGATATTGATTGTCACTGAAAAGTCTGGACTACTTGTCGTGTATCTGCTGGCGGTGATATTTTAAGATAAGATATTTAAAAAAGTGTTCTAAAATAATAATTAATAAAAAAAGCATCACAGTAAAGAAGCATTTCTCTCCTCCATTAAACTAGTTTTAACTTCACGAAAAAGTTATTAAAATTTCTCAAGAACTAATTGAGATCTCACATGGAAAAACCAAACTTGCAAAATTTAAATTCGTTGCTAGGGACTTTTTTGAAAATTAAAGGGCGGCCCATATGTAATGAACATCTAGTTTTACTGTTTTTTTCTGCTCGGAATTTTTTTGCGTTAAATTAATCATTTTTATAAGTTTCGAAAGTCTATTTTATAAAATTAGGAATTATGGAAGTTCCGCTAAACTCGGCAGCTGTGAGACTTACAGATAGTCAAGTTATTAATATAAACAATACTCGTAAGAGAAGCATTAATCCAGAAATTTGGAGAGACAATTTAGCAAAAGCTAGAAGGAACGCTGGAGAACCTTATGTTCCAAGGAGCGGAGTTCCAAAAGCTGGAAAACAAGGACCTAGTCAAGTAAAGATTATTAAAATGACATGAATTACTTGAAGTTTTGCTTAGACAAAAGCCACTCTAAAAATAATTTAAACTTTTAAGGCTAAAGATTGCTAGGATAGATGCAATTTGCCTGGCTGTTTGCTGGCTTTAGAAGACAGACAAGAGATATTCCGAGCATATTATGGAATGAAGGAGTACGCTTTACAAAGAATCTTAATGTAAATGGATATCGAATGGAAGTATGCCACGCCAACGTTAAGACTACTTTTGGGATTGGAAAGGGAACTGTTGAATATCTTAAAGAGAGAATCGTAGGTTGACAAAAAATCATTTACGACGGTCGTGGGAAGGCACCTAATCCGCATAGTACACCTCAAGCTGTGATAACCCTTATAGAAGAGCACATTAACAGATTTCCAACATAAAAGGTTCACTACTCACGCCGGAAATATGGAGACTTTTATCTCAGCCCTGATCTCACTATAGCCAGAATGTTTCAACAATTCGTGAACCAAAATCCTAATCTAGAAGGTGTTGGATTGAAAGAAAATCTGTATCGTAAGGTATTTCGAAAATCTGGACTTAAAATTGGACAACCAAGGTCTGATACTTGTAAGACATGTGACAGCCTTAACGTAAACCTCATTTCGGCGAATACTGAAGCTGAACGACTTATCGCTGAGAATAATCTTCACAGTCATCATACAGCAACTGACAGAGCTTATATTCATTTAAACGAAGATATTGTAAGAAGCAGACATGACTTAGAGTATATTGTTTATTGTGGTGACCTACAACAGGTATGAATTTGATTAAATTTTGACAATTTAATATATTTTTCTATAAAAATCTCACTAACTCAAATAATTTCAGGTGTTGTTTTGTCCTACTTTAACGCATTCTGATGTCTTTTATCAGCGCCAGCTTTCCACATACAACTCCTGCATTTTTGACGGAAATACTGGAAATGGAACTATGTGCACTTGGGACGAGACGATTGGCCACCGAGGAGTAGATGAAGTAGCATCTTGTCTACTCACAAAAGTTCGTCGGTCAATGCAACCCTTAGTACCTGGCCAGCATCGTACTCTCATCTTTTGGAGCGACAGGTGCAGAGGTCAAGTTAATAACTGGCAGATAATTTGCATGTTCGTGTACCTGATGAAAGAGATACTTTACTCATGTGGAACAAAAGTTTCTAGTTTCCGGGCATAGTTTCTTACCTTGCGATCGATTATTCGCTTTGATAGAGAAATGAAGACAGACTGCTAAAGTTATGGTTCCAGAAGAATGGGTTGAAGTTTTGAGGCAGACTAGAAGAGATCCGGCTTTCGAAATTCAGCAGATGACTCAAAACCACATATTCAATATAAAAGCGTTGGAAACTTTTATGCCCAGACCTCGAAATTTTCTTGTAACCGAAGCAGCATGGATACGGCTTAGTTTTGAAACACCCGAGTCTCTTTTGGTTCGACCTAACCATCATGATTCAGTGTGGAGTTTGTACCGATTAGTAATGCCAAACCAAAGAGGTGCCATAATAAATCGATTAACCTGGACCTTTGCAGCCATTCAAAATTATGAATTAGTACGAAAATATCATAATGTATTGCCAATTTCAGCAGAAAAGAAGGCTAATTTACTTTCCATGTTACCATTTATGCTACCTAATTATCGAGCTTTCTATGAAAACTTGCCCTCTTTGGGAGATGCCTAGGTAATCCATGCTTGTATTATAATTTCCATTTTATTGTGTTTATTTTTAAAGTTAGTTTTATGAAGAACCTTGTATTTTTGCCGTTCTTATATAGCTTTAAGAAGTACAAATCTGTTGTTTTGAATAAAAACAAAAATTGAGTTTTAAATATGTATACAATAATTATGGGCCACCCTTTAAGTAGAATTTTTCACCAAAAACCCTTAGAAACGGAATTTTTAATTTTGCAAGTCAGGTTTTTTTAGGTGAGTTCTCAATTGTAAACAGTAATTTAACAAAATATGTATTTCGATTGCTTAAAATCTATTCAAGCTCCTTAATCAAAAAACCAACTAAAAACAGTTTTCAATACGAATTAAGTTTTAAAAATTAGCAGATATTTAGATGAACATATTTAAAATTTTGTAGTACAAACTCTTATACAATTTATTGTTAATTAGTTATATAAATAGACGTTTCTGCAAAAATTGATTCACACGTTTCAATAGTATAAAATTCAATGAATTGTAAAATCCAGAAATAAACTTAAAATAGTTCCATTTAGAAAAAAATTAAGTTACTTTAATTTGGAAATTTTTTGCGAACAATTTTACGTCTGGATAAGGTATTTTTATAAATTAAATTGCAATTTCGTCTGATTGGTCATCATTTAAACATACATAGACTTATTACTTTTTTACTGGGACTAGAATTGACGGCTACAGTACTTTTATGGTTCACAGAGCTTAGGGTTTATTGTATAGTTTATCAATATACCAATACCGACAACTTGTGACTGTACATTTGTGTTCGTACATTTGTGAGCCAAGAACACTTGTTATTTAAACATTGATGAGTACGCACTTGTGATCGCAAATTTAAGACCCTGAAACAATTTTGACTCCGAAATTGTCATCCTAAAGGCTTCGAAAAATAAGCCAATGATTCCTTAGGTTGGTTATTGTTAATAATTTAGTCAAAATAGTCTCCCAAAAATGATATGGAAATTCAGCAAGGTTATAGTCCATTTCAACTAAGATGGCGGAGTTTTAGGTGTGGTTGCCATAGCATCAAGCTAAAAATCTTATAGGTTTCGAAAAAAATTTGAATTTTTTTCAAAAATCCAAAACTCGACTATCCTAGTTTAAATGGACTATAATATTTAAAAATGCACGCTTATCTACATACTACTTAACATTTTATGTCCTTCGGATGATGTTACATGCGGCAAACATATGACAAGTATTAGCCCTTACACCCTTGAAGGTTTAACGTTTTGATATTTTAACCCTCATGGGATAAGTATTCAAAGTGGTAATTGGTTTTTTAACATTTACTTTTTAAGAATCACAAATGTTCAGACACCTAATTCAATTCAATTCAATGGTTTATTTACTTGACAGAGGTATCTGACAGGAGGGTACACATACAAAGTCAACGGTTTGCAGAAGTTCAATAAATAACCTAACCTAACCTAACAAAGTTAAATTATGTTTTTTAAGGTGTCCGTTCCAAAAATACAATAGAAAATGTTCAGTTGAAAGCTATTACTGATTCACTCTTCAGAAGTGTTCCAGGTTCACAAATGTCTGGTCACAAATGTGCTGGTTCTCAAATCGGCGGCCACAATTTGTCCTTTACCCACCAACCCTCTGGCTTACTTATCCAGGGGCTGTTAACTAATTTATAATTTTAAAATGTAATCCATGTTCCTCCGTGATTAAGAAACCAATTCGCACTTAACCTAAACAAATCGTCCTCGCCCCACTATATACCTATACCATTTGTAACAGCAAAATCATAAGCTTAAGTTTTGAATTTAGAAGCATTCCGGTGATTTCGAATTAAATAATTGCAAAACGGGAAATTAAAAAAATATCTTTACTAGAAATATTAAGAAGTTGCCATAATTTCGGTAACCAAATTATGTTATAATACAATAAACTAATCTGAGGTTGAAGGGAATAAGTAGAATTGACAGGTCAAGTTCATAAGCGAGACTATATTAATTTATTAAGTTAAAATTGTCTTTTACATTCACATCATCATCATCATCACTTATACATTACATTACATATCATTGTCCACACAAACTCAATACATTCAATACCCTAACGCTACTCTACTCTAGGGTCCTAACACTATGCACATCTTACTAGTGTAGGTTATACCCTACGGGAGTAAGCCTTCTCTACGCTAGGCTTCTAACACTATGTACATATATAATACCTTGCGGGTTTCTACATGTCTACACTACACACTCTAAACCCTCGGGATGTCTATCCTATACCATACGGGTATTCCTATACCTTTGGGGTGTACGTTACGTATATACCCTTGCGGGTGTCTACATAAGAGCTAATTAGATTACACTTATTACAACAAATTATTGTTTAGCTTATCATAATTTTTGAAGTGAATAAAGACGCTCTAAAAGAAAAGAAAATAATTTTATCTAAATATCTATTTTGTAGAAACGTGCAACAAGGTAAAACCGGAAAGGCAACGAGCTTGTCAGTTGCTGAAAGCAAGAAAGGGTATTTTCGTAGGTAATGTGGCTAACAAAGAAATAAATTGGAATCAGGAAGACGAATGGCGAAAAGAGGTTCTGGACAGCATTTACAAAATATTTCAAACAGCTTGTTTTCCATTAAACAAAGAAAGCTTTACAGCTGTTGGCAGAGTGTTTAAGGGGTATCTACTGAACTATATGTCAGGTAATTATGAACAAATATCGTTGGACAAACCGGTTACTTTTAAATGCAGACTAATATAAATTCAATTATATTTCATCAGGCGCAAGTAATGTTTTTCCGCCATTTAAAAAACTTCCGGGGAGAAGAAAAGGCTGGGATCAAATAATGTTGGTACTCAAAGAATGCCAAACAAAAAAATTGCAAATGCATTTCAAGAATCTAGATACGGTTAGATCATATGTTCAATATAATTTTAAATACTCATGATTTTTAATTCTGGATTTTTTGAAAAATTTATTTTAAAGGAGAAACCACAGGAAAAAGCAGTTTTTCTACTAAAAAAGCATTTTAATGGTACCATATCAACAACAAAAGTACACTACCTGTTGGAACAGGCAGACGAAGAGTTTGCCTACAACTGGGTCATTGAAGTCAACTGGAGAGTATTTGCTACTGTCATGGGAATATGCATGCCGGCATATGAATATAAAATTTCTCTTATAACTAGCAAGTTCCTATCATTTTACACTGAAGATTTTATGTATCCAGTGACGGCTGAATGGTACGACATGTCTCTTAATATATTTACAAAATTTCCATCAGTTTCAATACAGTACATAAACTTGAGACACAAATTAAGTTTTGTGTTTTTTTTGCTTTTAAAATCAGTACAAGTCAATAAATTCTATTATTTGGGCACCAACGTAAAGATTTTGTTTCTTTCAGAAAAAGTTGTGGAATTTATTAATACCTAAACGATTTTGAAAATTTTTACAGGATCAGCAACAGAGACAATAACGTTTTCAAAAATATATTTGGCGAATACTACGAAGACAAAGGCAATTTTTGGTCTAAAACATGCATGGAGGCCAGCTTTATTCTGTCAGATAATGTTCAACATCGACCTCTGCGGAAGCTAAGGGTTAATCAAGGAACCGAGGAAAATTTTTTTCTTTCAATACCTTCTAATTCGCTTATAAATCCTGCAACAAATCAATATACAAGGAATTCTATAAAAAATAATGTACAATCGCGAAAATAGCAATCAGTTTCTGACTACCACAGAATAAAAAAAAAAGTAAAAATAATAGCTGCAACATATATACGAGCTTAGTAAAACAATAATACAAAACAACGAATGAACATAACGTTTGTAGAATTAGCTGCACTTAATATGCGCAGTTTGACAAAGGTATATCATTTGTTCAAATTTGATGTGTTTGCAAAGTCTACAAGCCGGTACTTACAACATCTTGTCTGTATTTATATGAAAGCATAAACTTATCTGATGATATAGACCTCGCCATTCGAAGCGCTAAAGCGCTTCGAATGGCGAGGCCGCACTTCATCTTTTATTGTTGATTAGACACATTCAATTACTTAGTCCTTTTTGCATTAACTCTAGATAATTCAGCACTATAAAAAATTCCTGAGACAGGTTGACTTAAACTATTTTCTATTTTGTATGTAACTGGTTTACTTTTAATAACTTCAATTATTTTGAAGACTTCATCGGAAAAACTGACTTCAAAACCTTTAAAAAAGGTTTATTTGTTTATTTTTATTCTCACAAAATCGTTTCTGTGTAATTTAGGTTTTGAAAATCTGTCGGAAAATAAATCTTTGTAACTTCTTAACCACACACCGAACTGATTAAATTTATTTACGTTCTTAGGACAAATGGCCATTAAATGTAAGTTGATTGCAATCTCCCCAACATGTTTTGCCCAAAATAAATTTACAGAAAAAAATATTTTGGACCGCGATCCTAAAAGGATCTTTGGGTTCCG
>JAQGAA010003380.1:0-10965 GCA_034696425.1 Isotoma viridis
TAAATTATGAAACAAACTCAAGAAAAAGTAAAAATTCGAAACAAAATCTTTAATCCAAATTCAAAATGCAACATAAACTTATAAAGAATTTGGTTCCATATCCACTTTGGGTTTTTTATAAAATCATTAAACGTTTAGCTCGTAAAAGATTAAGATGTTTGTAATGTCTGTTTGTTATTCCATGTCGAATAAGAAGATAAACAAATTCATCGAACATCATTATCAATGTGTTTATTTTTCAAAGAAAACTAATGACATTGCATTCATTTAGCTTTTATACTTTGTAATTTAGTTAATGATCTTAATGTTATTACGTAAGCAATTCTTACTAATTCTTTCTACTAAGAACAAAATAATATTAATAAAAAAGAGTAATAAAAAATCTGGAAGTATTTAGATTATAAGAAGAGTACGTGTGATAACACATGTAAAATTCTTGTAGGCTAGAAGTACAAGTACAACGAACAACCCGGGGTTTTTGTTACCCTAAATTTTATTACAATATTAAACTAAGAATATGCAAATCTTAATTAAAATAGTCAAAAATCATGTAAAAATGCTTTTCATTAATTAATATAAATCATATCCATTGAATTCCATTACAATTTCACCTGTTCTATAAAGAACTTTTTTTTTTAAATACGGGTGATTATTCATCCTTGGAATTTAATTTAAAAATTAAGTGTCAGTTTTTTTGCCAAAAAACGATTTTTCCTTTTTTTATCAAACCCGGATTCTATTGAAAACCCAGGGTTTTCTTCAAAAGCAAAGACTACCTAGTACAAAAATCCTTTAAACTGAAAGTTATTTTTTATTAATAACGTCAAGTAACAATACTAAGAAAAACCAGTGTAGTATATATGCGTTTTTACCAAGTAACCTACTTTTCCCAGAAATGTCACAATATGTCAAATGAATCACCAAAATAATTTTTCAATAACAAAACTCAATGTATTTATTCGAATCAACAAGAGATATAAAAACATAACATATTATTCACAACTTTGTATAAAACCATAAAAGATAATTAATGTTTTTACACAAACACAAAATAGAAATTTAATTGCAATTAGTCACCCTCCTTGTATTTACACTTCAATTATCATTCAAAAGAAAAGCAAAACATTTTTAGAGAGTGTTGATGGAACTTGTGATGCAATTTAAGAATAATATTATTAACTATTTATATATATTTATAAATATGAACATGAATAAAGCACGTGAAAACTCCTATCACCAGTTATTTCCTTTGAATGAGCTCATTCCTGCTGCGGCTACTTTATTAATTCTTAAACATCGATAGTAATTTTGTTTTCTAATTTTAAATGACGTAATTAGATAGACAATTCTCTTTTAAAATGTTTGTATAAGTCCCCCTAGGAGAAAAAACCCGTTACACCCGCCTACAAAACTATAAAGTTATAGAAATAAAGGCTCTAAACGCAGTAACGCAATACGAGTTAATTAGAAAAGCACACACGCCCAGTCTATACTAAATCCGAATTTGCTTTCAATTACCGAATTGCCATAAATGCATCTGCTTTCACTACCCAGTCCATACAATATCTTCATAAAATGAAAAACATTGTAAAAGCATTCTGTTTACACGTGAACACTTTTAAACTAATTGTGATTTATCTACTAATTTGTATATAAATACTCGCAAGTCGATATATGCTATATGCACCCAGATTCAGATATATCATATCTTTTAAGTATAGATGGAAATATACGTGTTAATTTAAAAGATTATTAAGTTCAATTAAAGTTAGACTTTGTTTGTGCAAATGATTAAAGTGTTTTGTCTGCAACAACTACTTGCTCTGAATGAGTGATGGTAAATCGGTCTATGAAGCAATTATTATAACTCCCACTACACTATGCATTTTGTGTAATAATTATTATTAATCGTTGTAGCAGTCAGAGAGTAGAGGAGTTTATATACAGTGTCTAAATGTGTAACAAAGGATAAGCAAAAGAGGTTTCATGTTCATCAATTTTAATTTTAATAAAAGTGATACCGAAAAGACAAAACAGATAAAACTGTTGTGGTTCATATATTTTTAAGTCTTCCATTTGATGGGTTCATTATCATGTATTTTTTTATTATCTTGTGTTTGTACGTGTCGGCATTCTTTTACTTCTTCGTAGCATTATTAGTTACATTGGGCAATAAGAGTAACATTATTCTATGTTATTTTACACTATGGAAGATGTCCAGATCCACACTGATTCTGTATGTAAAGTCAAATTCTCAAATGCTAAATGCAAATTAGTAGAAAATTTAGCATTGTTTTTGTATTAGAGATTTGCGTTCAAAAAAGTACATGAATGTGTACAGCAATTCACATTTTATTATTACAATTATGCACAACCGGCTTAGTTTACCTCATTTTACTATTAAGTTGAATAGCCATATTATTATTATGTTTTTCAATGTCAAAGGTCATAGCTAATAATATAAGCAGAGTTCAAGTTCTGTCCAGTCATAAAATCAAATGAATACCAAGGATGAACTTATCAATTCGTTAACCCGAGTGAACAAGACTAAGCCACAATAGAAGCCTCATCCTGCGTATAATATTTTTGTTGTTTGTACTATTCTCCATACACTTTGACCACTCTTTCGGTTTATTTCCATAAAATTGCAAAACAAATTCAGATTTATGCTATCTCTTTTTAGATCAAAGTCTGTTCATACACTATTTTTAAAAAAAGGAACGTTAAAATAACAAACAAAAATATAAAAATTCAGATAAAAAATCTTAAATGTGTTCCAATCCCGGGTTTCTAATTAAAATCCAAAATTAAACCCAAAAATAGCAAGAAAAAATCCTCCCCAAAATATATTTACGAACCCATCATGCATCGGCCTTCTGCTAAATCATAATAATAATACATTGCCACAAAAGTTAATCACACTTTGTTCCAATAAATGTTTCAATGAATAAAATTGTTCTAACTTTTTATACACATTCATGTCGTGCATATAATATACTGTCCATATAAATTATTATCTATCCATCACATAGAAAATCCTTACTGACAATCAAGCCGGGACAAAGACAAAAGACTATTTTTTCTGTCAATTAAGCTAAATTGGAGCATGGTATTTTAACAAGTCCTGTGTGTCATTGTCAACTCTTGTCTTTGTGTAGCTCCATGGGTGGCTTCTATTCTCTAATCCCAAACAATTATAAAATTCCTCTCGGGCAAACAAAACAACAAATATGCAACTAAAAGTAACATGCAAATACAACATTTTCGTACATTTCATTATAAATTCTATTCAAATACAAAAGCTTCGTTCTGTTTTTTAAAGAATTGTTATCTCTTTTGCATTTTGTTTTTATTTTTCATTATTTTCAAGTATCTATTGTTCCATAAATGCAAACAAAAGGGAGATTATCAAGATGAGCGTATTTATACGATGTTGAATTTGTAAAGGTCAACTTAAAACACACATCACTTCACCCTGTTTGAAAAACAAAACTTGTAATTTATAATTTAGCTTTAAAATAAATGCAATTAAATTAAACTTAAACCAAACATTTTGAAATGCGGGTTATACACGGTTTTAAACTAATTTAATACTTAATTATTAAAAACATCTCTTATATGTAATTTAATACTGAATTCCTTTCGTATCTTATTTTAATTTGTTTACTTAATTATAAAAAACATCAATGAACTGAACGACATTTGACACACATTTGGATAAAAAAAACTATCTTAACTTTATTTTTGGCTTAACACATACGAAAAAAACACTTATCAAAACCCAATATGACATTTTGAACTCCAAGTCAAAACCAAAGTCACTCCCCAACCTGCATCTAAAAGCAATTAACTCTTAAAAAATAACTTATCTTTAAAACCATTAAAATTTAATTATCGCATCCAATAAGAAACCGAAATATGTCACACAGAATAAACCTAACAATCTTTTGCACCCATTTCTATCATCATCATCATCCTTACTATATCTCTAAGGTCAACTAAAGGTCACACCAGAAATCCTACAACATCCTTCTAGATAAATGAAATAAAAAAACTGGACAAAAATCCCTAGAAACATTTCTTCATTGAACAACACAAACTGCACACACATGTGACTTCATTCCCATAAAAAAGATTCTCTCGCAGATAATAAAACCAACACAAAACTAAACACTTTAGCAGAAACACATGGGCCCATGTAATTTTCTATAATGATTTATTTTTATGGATTTTTTGCACATTGAGAATTACACAAGAGTTTTCCAGAGTTTGTATCTTCTTATCTTAGAATTACAAGATCAAGGGAGTTTTAAGAAGAACAGGTTTCTTACATTTTTTAAAAATTACAATTTGGTACCAGTCTCTATAAGTAAAATGCATATTTAATTCAATAACAATTCCTAATGCAATTTCTCCTACAAAAATAATTTTAATATTCTAACACTCATCTTGTCTGGGATAATAATAAAATGAATAATAAAAAATAGAGAGATGCGCTAAACTAAAATTATATTTGTAATAACTTCTCATTATTTCCAACATGTATAATTATAAAACTAAAATTAGTTTTCGATAATTTAAATCGCCCATAATTTTTATAACCAATCTAAGTTTAAAGTTGTTTTGCATGCAAATTAAAAACGTAGCTATAATGGAAAAGATTTGGTTTAAAAGTATTTTGATGACATTTTATGTTTTTAAGTGTTATTAGTGTTTAACTCATGATTTTAGCTTTGCATCGGCAATTCTGCAGGCTTTTTCAATATAAAAACATACATTTTAAAATTGCATTTATTTTTAATTATGAAATTTTAAACAAAGCTTATCTATTTTGAAACTTGTAAAAACACAAGATTTTAAAGAACTTATAAATGAGATGACTAAATTGAACCCGTATCATTCTTCTAAATTGCCTGGTCTATATACTACACATAAAATTATCATCATGAATTTCAAAAGCTCCATCCTACTATCTTTTCCTATCTGCGAAACAATTTTGCATTTATGAATAAATAAGCATATGAATTAACTTCACCACTTCATCATCATGGGTCGTGTCATGTTTCCACATTCTCTTATAATAATAGTTAGTCCACTCGAGTAAAAATCCAGCTTCCAGTCCACCAGCTTTATAAATTCTGAATTCAGGTTGGCAACAGTCTATCCATTCCCTCAATATACGATATTATGCAAATACAAAAATACAAGCTTTTCTATAATTTAACATTTATACATTATGCTGTATATAGACACACAATAGATATTTGACCACACACTGCTTTGGTATTACTTAAGCTTAAACCATGATGACCGACCAAGAATGACCGTCAACTTTCCAACTACTATTTTCTATATGAATAGCATATAGTTAGTACATGCATAATGAATAAATACTTAAATTACTGAATAGAATGGACAGGGTGGTAGTGGTGGTATAGCTCAGATAAAAAATAAGTTATTAGTTAGTGAAGAGAGTAACAACTTTCCTCCAGTTTGAATTCATCTCTCAAACAAGTCACAACTACCACGGACACACACTTTCTAATCGGAATCTTTATTCGCACACAGGTTCGTTTACTTTTTATTCGCTATGTCATTCTATACATGTGTTAATTTAGCAAGAGAGTGCATTTTATTATTATCACTTTTACCACCACCACCACCGATTACTAAAACTAGGTTAGTAGTGAATTTTTAGTGGATTTTAATTATCACATTGTTTTAAACTTTTAAACAAGGTTAAGGTTATTTTTATATTTAGTTAGTATAATATAAGCTTTTCCTTTTTCAATGCATTTATGAATTCAGGCGGATTTAGTTTTAAGCTATGGTTTATAATAAGGTTCGAACAAAAGTTCCAGTATGGACAAAGATAGTTTTGAGTAAGATGGTCAACAAGTTGTTTTTACTTTTTTTAAGGAATTGAAACAAGTGTTTGTTTCTTTTTCATGCGTTTTTAAACAGTTTATAAATAATATTTGTATGATTTAATTCTAAAAATAAAAAGGAGTTTTTTAAAGGATGTAAAAACTCGTTATAAAGTTTTAAGTTTTTTTAAATTGGCGTTTTTAAATTGCTAAATTTATACAAAACTCTTTTAAAATAGAAAATTCATGGGTTTGAATTTAAATGAGATAAATTTATAAAAAATTCTAACAAAAAACCCTGAAACTTTTTAAGAATTCCTAAAAATCCTAGGTGTATCCATTCCTTCCCTTAAATCTCTCTTAACATATTTGCATTCCATCCAGTAAAAAAGCCAACTCAAACAATCCACCTGTCACACACACGTAAAATAAAACAACTCTATAGACTCTCCACATACACACGCACTATTAGATTTTTGACATTGAATCGACCTTTAAAATTTCATCATTATCTCCATACATATTCACTACTACAACCCCTACAACAATAGATACCAATCTCCCTTCTATAGTACACACAATAGAGAAACATAACCTTTTAAAAATAAGTTAAAAAAGCCATCATATCATGGTCATCCACAATTATATATTCCAGTCCATGTCCAGTCTAATGATCCCCAACCCTAATGCAGCCACATTCGCATTGCATAATCATTTTTTTACTTACTCTTCAACTCTAAACAAAACCAGATTTAACATTTAAAAACATATAAAAGTTTTACAGCCTCTATAAATTTACAAGTGTATTAATTAAGAGAGGAAAGGATGTAATGAATCATGTCTCATCTATTTTAACTTAAATTTTAACAATACAATAATATTTCGCAATTCTTCTCTAATTTATCTATAGAACGATCTGAATAAGACCAAACCTCTTTTTGTATTGTCTAGTGTGAATCCTACCCGGTTTAAAAAAACATCATTTTTATTAATAATTATTATTCTGTGTACCAAAGTATTTTTGTGTCTAGCCTGAGGCTTTTATTGTTGTGTAATATTAATAATATTATGCAACTATTGTTGTCCAGGCTTAATGATGCTTTTAAATGCTAAAAAACCACAAAAAAAACTTCAGCCAGGCAAGCCCAACCCAGATTCTGTATTTTTAGCCAGTTTCCTTAAAACTATTAAATTTTTCACTTATTTTAGCCATTTTTGGCCAAAAAAATTATTTTTGCATGCATTTACGTTCCTATCTCAACTCAAAATACAATTTATTTAGGATTGGTTGAAAACTCCATCGTATGATTTTATCCATGAATAATAAATAATGTAATCTAACAAGAGAAACAAAATTAGATGTAAGTTTTTACAACAAAGTCAATAATAAATTGACAAATGTCACCAAAATTTTCACACCCAATCGGGTTCAATGGAATATTACTGTAATAATAAGATAATTTAAATAATGGTTCAAGTGATTTACTTACACTTACAAGCTTTATGTTAATTTCCCTATCTGCTCTTCAAAGAGATAATAAGGTTGTAGGTTGTATTGTAATATTTACACGTGTGTGTGTGGAAGTGTCAGCCTTGAATTTATTCATTAAATAATAATTATTATTTGACATGATTGACTTGAACGTAAGTTTATCAAATAATTCCCCTAGGGTTAAGGGTTTGAGCTAATTAAGAAAGAAATTAAGTAATTAATTTACAATTTAACTTTTCTTATTTATTTACAGAATTTGAAACCCAACACTTCAACAATGGCTGGTCTTCCTGAAATTGAAACAAACAAGACGGTGTACGATCGGTACATGAGTCTTCCCGTTGAGGAAAATCTTAGTCAATTGACTTACATTTGGATTGATGGAACTGGTGAATTCCTCAGGTCTAAGACTAGGACTCATTTCAGTATCCCTAAGTCTGCCGAAGGTAGCACATTTTTCACTTTTTTACTCTAATTTAATCAAAATTTCAAATTTCCATCAATCAAAATCCATATTTTTTTCATAAAAACTTCAAAATCTCATTTTACAATTATTACGGGCAAAATTCATTAATTCCATCAACCTAGATATCGGCTCAAGGTTTATCAATAAACTTTTTAAACGTGAATCAGCATAAATGAAGCATTTTTGCCTAGATGCTCTAAATTAAGCTGTAATAATGTTTGCATCCGTTATACATAAAATTGCTACCACTACTACCCCCATGAAATTGCCCATGAATAACAAACAAGCAAACTGTTTAATAATGTATGAGAACGTCATGAACGATGACAACTTAGCATTTTTCCTTTAAGAATGTCTAATGTGTGTCTGTCTCAATAATAACAACTCAAGTTAGTCAAGTTATATGAAAAGAACACAAAGAAAACATCTTATTTGCATAAATTGGTAAACAACTTAAAAAGCTATTATTAATAACAAGTACCGAGTACAACTGCATCTTTTAAAAACATGCTGACCTATTTGTATTCTTATTTAATACCAGAATAAATATTAGGGTAAGGTCGGGACATTTAAAATTGCTTATTCAACAAGGCCGTTTAATTATAATTGTCAATATATTTAAATTAGTAAATGCATCCTGTGCGGATTATTATTACCTAAATTAGCTGTAAATAACCCTTGACCCTGTTTAATTTTACCAGAACTACCCATCTGGAACTACGACGGTAGCTCAACATACCAAGCAGAAGGTTCGAACTCTGACGTGTACCTTCATCCCGTAGCAATCTACAAGGATCCATTCCTCCAAGGAAACAATCGTCTCGTTCTTTGTGAAACTTACAAGTACAACAAGAAGCCAACAGAGACAAACCACAGAGCTTCATGTCTCGATGCCATGACGAAGGCAAAGGACACTCACCCATGGTTCGGTATGGAACAAGAATACACTCTTTTGGACAGAGATCTTCATCCATTCGGATGGCCCAAAAGTGGATTCCCAGGCCCACAAGGTCCATACTATTGTGGAGTTGGAGCAAACAAAGTATACGCTAGGGATGTTGTCGAAGCTCATTACAGAGTTTATCTTTATGCTGGAATCAAGATCTGTGGAACAAATGCTGAAGTCATGCCTTCCCAATGGGAATATCATGTTGGACCTTCTGAGGGTATTGATATGAAAGATGAACTCTGGATGTCTAGATATATCCTTCATAGAGTTGCTGAAGATTTTGGAGTTGTTGTCACTTTGGATCCTAAGCCTATTTCTGGAGATTGGAATGGTGCTGGATGTCATACTAATTTCTCAACTAAGGTAAGCCCATACTGGACTTTTCTTCAATTTGAAACCCCAATTGCACGACCAGAGTATGTCTCCAGCATGTCTATTCAAATTATTCAACTATTCATTCAATTCAAATCCGTCTCTGAGCATAAATTTAATTAACATTACGTCATTTAGTTTTGCAATATTATCCAAACTGAATAGAAATCAAATTACACACTGAACAAGTCAGCCTCGTAATTTTTAGCCCGTAGCCTAACCTGTCTTATCTCAGGTCATTCGGCCAACTTTGCTTATCACTTTATGTTAAAAATTTAAAAGTTAATGAATGGAATCATTGTATATGTTATCTCTGGTGATGTTTGCCAAGCGCTTATCTTTTTCATTTATTCATTCCAATTTTTATTATTCAAATTCAACGAAGAGAAATCGCAATTGCCATTTACATACTAATTTCACCACCACTAACTAAAATACATAACAAATCACTTGAATCAATTATGGCATGGCATTAAATCAAGCTTTAAATTTAAGGTAGGGAATAATTATTCTCTCAATTCATTGAAAACCAAAGTACCTTAGTAAATTAATTGAATTCCTTATCATAAAATTAGATTAATGGCACAACAGATAAAATGAAATGACGCTCAAAAACTTAATTAAAAAACAAATTTAATTAAAAACTTTAATTATTTGTACAGGCAATGAGAGATGAAAATGGAATAATTGACATCGAGAAAGCAATTGACCGACTCTCCCGTCATCATTTGCGTCACATTAAGGCTTATGACCCCAAGGATGGCAAGGACAACGAGAGACGACTCACTGGACACCATGAAACTTCTTCAATCCATGATTTCTCTGCCGGTTAGTCCCTCTACCTCAAAAACCACTACAGAGAAATCCCTTATACCCTCAAAGGTACTTATATGTAATTCTTTCTTTTAACCTTATACAGGAGTTGCTAACCGAGGCTGCAGTATCAGAATTCCTCGTCAAGTTGCTGAAGAACGCAAGGGCTACTTGGAGGATCGTCGACCATCATCTAACTGCGATCCCTACAAGGTAACCGAAGTCATTGTCCGAACTACCTGTCTCGAAGAATAAATTACAAATCACAACCACCACCGCCACATCAAATCATCACAACAATCAAAATTTCAATTAATACCTGTAACCACCCTATAAATCCCTACTAAATTCTATGTATAGTCTAAATTTCAAAAAACCCTAATCTATACTCTTACATTGTTGTAAAAACCAGAAAAAAACGAACAAGACCAATCAATCAATTTCTCAATCAAGTATATACTAAATACAATTTCCAAATTTCGAACAATCAAGAAGAATCAAACAGTGTATAATATTATTACATTATTAGTAATTTCAACAATATAGTACACAACAATTAGAGGTTATATATAATAGCAACAATAGTCTCTACACAGTAGTGAAAAAACAATATCAAATCATGTATGAATTTTTAAATTTTTAAACCCTTTCTGCTACTATCTCTACAATCTAAAAACCCAAAAACCATTTTAAAAAGTTTTTATGTTCTTTTATAACTAGTATCAAAAGTGTCAAGGGTGAAGCTTTCGCAAATAATATTTTTATTTTGACAGTAGTAGTAGTAGTTTTAACAAATGTTTTAATGTTTCAATGAATCAATCGCTTTGTATTAATTATCTACTAAAAGCAGAAGTGGTATTATTATTACAAAGAGTAGGAAGTATATGGGGGTGTGCCCATAAGTGTGTGTGTAAATTAGCTAGAAGCTGCGTTATTCCATATTTTACAAGATTTTGTGTCTCTTATTGTCTTCGCAGATAAGCATGTATAGGAAGTAGATAACCTT
>JAQGAA010003381.1:0-10965 GCA_034696425.1 Isotoma viridis
GGAGAAAAATGCAGTGAGTGATAGTAGTGATGGCATTTAAAACTTTTAAACTGGTAGTGAGTCGCTTGTCATTGTATCACCACGAGTAGGAACACAAGACATAAGGTATAATGTGTCATAGTACACATGTGTGTGTAATACATTCACAACTATTATTACTTTCTATAAAAGAGTAAAAAAACTAAAAAAAAATGGTCAGTCCTCACGCAATATAGATTGTGTAGAGATGCACAATAAAATAAAAAAAGAGCAAGTGCATCAGCAGAATATAATATCACTGCCACTAGTGTCTCTTAAATTAAAGCTTTGTACACCGTCTTTTTCACTATTTTGTTTGCTTAAAGAAAAAATAAAGAGTTCAAGGGATTTTTACAATTTCTCAGGTATTTTTTAATAACGTGGATTAAAATTGTTTAGAGTGAAATGAACGGTTGACATGCAATGCAACTGGTAATGCAATCCTGGTATAACAACAACAACTCACAACTTTTGTAATAGATGATTATTAATATACAGAGTCGTAGAGTATAACAGGCATTATTAAATGTAAACTCTGTACATATTTGTGACCAAATTGGTCCAGTTGTGTCTTTACTTGTCAGAAGAATTTTCACTTTTAATGTATTCTAAAAAATGTTGCATTTTTTGAGTTTATACTTGACTTGGATAGAGTTGTATAGTGTCCACTCTGGTCCACCATGCTAAAGGTTGAGTAGTTGAGACATTATTTTTGTTAGGTGATTCTCCATATGAATATCTTTCTCTAAAAATTAAATATGAGAAAGAAATAGTAATTTTAAAGAAGCTCAAGTGTTGACTTCTCTCTCTATAAAATCCAGTCAAATACAAATTAAACCAGTGGTATGGTTTGTGTTTATTTATTTACTACTGAGAGCACATAAAACAATTTGAAGGACTTGTGAAAAGAGAAGGGACCCTTTGACCACCGACGAGGGTCATAAAAATATTATGGCTAGTTTCGAAGAGACAGGTTAACCTTTTTTTAAAAATATATATTATTTGCATAGAGAGAGAGAATAGAGTAAAATGAAAACATCTCTTGAAAGGAATGATAGTGTCATAAAAGTGTGTGTTTATTAAGAAGCCTATTGAGTAGCTATTTCAGTTGGTACTACAAACATGAGTTGGCTAGCTAATTTAGATATTATTTAATAATAATAAAGTAGAAAGGTAATTAAGTAGTAGTGGCAGTGGTAAGGAAGGTACAGGTGAAATTGAAAGGAATAAGCAAGGAGAGATAACAGTATTTTAATGAAGGATCTTAAGATAACATGTTTGTTGTCATTATAATTCTCTCTTCTTTCCCACTGACTGTAGTCGATTTTTTTGGGAATAAATATAAAATTTAGTTGCTAGCAGTTTTGATATAATTTGTAATTTTTGGAAAAATCTTCTCTGCTGACTTTTCGCCATATGAACTTTGACACTACTACTACTGAGAGAAAACTTGCTTGCTTAAACAATTCCTCTAAAAGTCAATTAGCTGTAATATTGTTCAATATATTTGAGTACCTTTATTATTACATGCATCATCATTACTGCTTCTGTAAAATATGTAATCTCTTACAAACTATATAATTGCTTAAACATTAGGTTAGATAATTAGCAACAATTTAACTAATAGCATAGACAAGATCAAAAATCCCTACTACAAAGAACTATACAAGAAAATCGATGTGAATTTGTAAACTATTAGGAATGAAAAGACACCTTAGACTTGTAATAATATTGAGCAGACATCATAATAACAAATATTATCCTTCTCTTCTTGCTGATTATCCCTTTAAAAAAGGACTTAAAATTCTATGTCTGTCTCTGAATGTTTATAAACTGAGAATTACATACTAAATCCACTTTTACCTCTAATCTTCTCTCAAGGTACAAATTGAATTGATTGTTTTCCCTGAAGAATTTTTACTCTCTTCCCATCATAATTTACCACTACTTACTACTTTTACATTCTTTACAACTATTTCACAGGATTCCCTACGCACTCACTCACTAGTTAATATGATTACTTTTAAATTCCTATTATTTTCAATAATCCATTAACTTCCATAAACTTACCTGTGTACCTTTCCTTTAAAAACATTTAAAATTTTAAAATCAAACTTGATGTTAAGGATGAGACAAGTCTGATATAAGCATAAAATACTACGTTAGTATAAATGAGAATAGTTAACTTGGGTTATATCTCTTATACCAAGATATGCTATATCACAAGTGTAGAGAAATGAATTGAAATAAATGAATTATGAGTTTGAAGTTGGAGAAAGGATTATGACTTTTGACTTCTCTAAAGAAAAAACTTCTCTCTCACAAAATAATATATATTTTTTCCATTTCATCATTCCATTCCACCACCAGTTGCATCAAAATAACTTGTAAACTTAATAGTGAGTAAGTATATAATGTAATAATAAGTATAACTCAGAGATGAATAGATTTTTATGAATCTTTTCAACAAAGGACAAACAACAGAATAATGAATATTGAATAACGTTGTAAACTATATTGTTGTTGTTGTGGTAGAGTAAGAAGTTAGTGTTACATCATCATGTTATTTTTTATATTATTATAAAAATGTATTATTACTACTACTACTAGTATGGAAAATAGTGGATGTAATAAAATTGAGATTATGATGAGAGATGTTCGGTCCGTATGGATAATTAGGCAGTAGTAGTAGTATTTTTTTTTAATTTTAAAACCGGATCCATAGTGCAGTAGTAGTAGCAGTTGTAGGAAGACACGGATCTATGTATTATTTAAGGTATTTCAAAAACTTCAAATTTGTTAATTTATTTCATCTCTTATGTTATATCATGACAAGTTGTATAGAATGTTGCATGTGTTTCTCTACACTACTTTGAGACACACACAGGTGTATTATTGTTATTGTATGTTTAAGTTGATATAGAATATCGTATAGAGAATAATATGCATGTGTGTACTAATAAACTATAAATATGAAGAAGTAGAAGGAAGGGACTTGGTCAGTCATTCCTCTCCCAGGAAAAATGGTGAAGAAATATTTCTAGAATTTCCCTTAAGGCCACAATTAATGCTGAACTTGGGAGATTCTCAGACTTCTCTAAAGAGAGTAAAAAGTTAACATGATGAGCAAGTCAGTCAGCATAATAATATATTTTTACTCATTTTCAAAGTGCTATAGGTGCATTGTTACTGTTCACTATATGTGTGTGCTTCTCTATAAAGGTTTAAGAAAAAAGTCACCTTATTGACCCCAACCGTTGCTGGGATGCTCCTTCCTTGCTTATACAAAACTTCTTTAAAGCCAACTGAACCAGACTTAAATGCGTTTTGACGGATAAATAATATTTTATCCTAGTAATAATAATAATAGTGAAGTCAAAAAAGTACCAAAAACATTGTTTTTTAAACTCTGAGACTGACTCATTCATTTATATTCATAAAGTTAACAGTATTATTGAGTTTAGACGAGTGAGCTTTGGGTTTCTATCAAAGTTCATAGAAATCGGATTGACTTTTTTTTAAAGATAAGGGAATAATAATACATAGGGTTAGTTGTTCTATAGAAGTAGTTGTGTGATTAGGATTTTAGAATGATGAAGGTGATGGCTCTCACCTATTCAGACAAGTAGACTAGACAAGGGATGCTTTTTCCTAGCTAAAAGTGAATATAGCTTGTACCTTTGTAATAAATAGATAAGGTGATTGTTTTCAGATCAAGGGTAGTAGTATTTAGTATCTCTCAAACAATCTCTCTGTGATATTCATCTCATTATTCATTACAGGTTTCAGTATATGATAGTGCATGGGAATTTATTATTTTTCAAATAGGAGGAAAGGCCAGGAAACTTGGATTCAGATCTGTTTGCCCTAAAGTTAAAAATGTATCTGGAAATATTATAATCAGATTCACAGAGTATTGCTGGAATAAATAATTATATCGAAATGATATCTTTATGCATTTTGAAGTTTAAATTCTGGGATAACTTTTAAATCCAAGTAATTTTCTCATGAGTATATAACAATTTTGTTAAATAATCAGATTGATAAACAATGATGTCATACTTTACTATACATTTTTTAGTCACTAAAGTGCCGGATGTTAAATATTATGTTAAACGATTTAATAATAGCAATTTACACTACAAGTACTACTGGGACGAATACAACCTTCTGCATGTACCGGTGGGATGATTAATTTTGTAATCAAAAGGACATTTTTACCATAGTATTCTCTTTATTTCTCTCTTGTAATTGGTGTAATCACTGTCGGCACATCCATCACAGTAATTAACAAGCTTTAATTTTTTTAATTCTGTTTTGCTTATTAAATTAAGCTTTTAGTTTTGATCTGTGATGTTGTTGGTGGGACAAACCTATTTTTTCAGATTTTGAATTAGTTTACATTTAAAATATTTAAAGACAAAGCTGAAATGAATTCAGTGTTCAGAAATAAAACCTCAGTCACTGTATTCGAATGTTGTTGCTTTATTCGTTTACATTGTAGTGCATGTGCGTCATTATTTTTAGAAATGTCCTTCCTTATACATTTTCAATTTGACACGCTGCACTGATCACCCTTCGTCCCTCCGTTTTCCTCTAACGCATCCATCCATTCAATTTCTTCTTTTATCTTAGAAAATCATCTAATTCTCTCTTGAGTGCACCGAGTGTCACCTGAAATTTAAAAATTTTAATATAAACTTTTTCTATTTACCTTGCATGTTATAATATTTTAAATTAATTTCATTTTTCATTCTCTGCTGCAGTTGTTGTAATAATAATAGTAGTAGTAGTAGTAGTAGCACAAGTAACCTTCTTAAATCTGGTTTTTTTGGTAAGGATAATTGTTAACTCACGTGTTTGAAGATGTTCACTGTAGTTTGGTCACTTGGTAAAATTCAATTTCAATTCTAATCTTTTCAGTTAAGAAAACAAAAAAAATGCATTTTAAGTTAAAGAAAAGAATAGAAAGAGTTACAGATAATAAGATTCATAATATTTTTCATAAGTCAATGACAGTAGAAATGTGATATAAAGAATGCTATAATTTTATAAATATTGTGTAGTGTTTTTTATTGCATATAGTTTGTTATTCACTTAGTTAGGTTAGGTGCTGTAACATAGAGAAAGCAGACTTCGTATAAGGATAAATTGTACAAAAATAACTGAAAAAGAAACATAAAAATCCATTTTTACCATTTACAACAATTACCAAAAAGAGATACTTCGAAATTTGCATACTTTGTATTAAACTTTTATCATTTCCATTGTATTAAAATTTCTCACATAAAAACTGAATGAGAAACCCATGATATATTTTGAAATAAACTACCTGTTGGAAAACAATCAGAATGTTTTTTAACAGGTAGTAAAATGAATGGGAAACGGAACCCTTGTGTTGTCCCTGTTTTTATTAGGGTAAAATCTATACCCGAAAAATAAAAGGAAATGAGGATAAATTTATATAAAACTTTTTAGAGACCAGTTGCATGTATACACTCGGAATGTGAGGGGTGAGTTGTATTTGTAAAAGAGTTGAAGTAAATGCTGGTCCGTCGGTATGGATAATTATATTATTACGAGTGTTTGTCCTACTACTACTACGGGAGGTGATAATTAGATACGGACATGGATTCTTTTCCGTTTTTATTAATATTATCAAACCCTAAAACAATTCTGTTGCTTGTGAAAAAAGTACGAATAAAACGAAGAGGAGGAATGTTTTTTATTATTAATTTGAATTGTATTTATAAATAAAAATGTTATTACGAATTTAAGTTTGGATTTTTAGTATCACAAGTAATCTCTCACCCTAATAATATAAAACTTAGCTACTGTTATTACAACTTACTACGTTCAGCCGGTCCAGTTTGGTTATATCGGAATTTTGTTTTTTTTCTTTCTCCCCCTCTGCTGGAAGTTTAGCTCGCGTATTTTTTATAAAATTTCCCACAGCAATAACACTACAAAAAAAGAGTTGACTTTCAACTTCCTCTCTCCAGTTTGATTGCATCGTCTTGATTGTTACACTGATATATTATTTGGGCTATTCAAGTTGAGATTAATGTTGATGAATGAAAAAAAAATGATCAGAGGGGAAAAATTTTAAATAATATTGTACTTGCTAAATAGTAGCACCTGTGTGTTCTTTTTAAATTGCATAAATATTATCATCCCCGGCTTTGAATTAATTACAGCTAGGTAAAATTTAACAAAAATGTTCACATGGATTGATAATTCCTTTGTCTTGGATACATAGTGTAAAAAGGGGAGAATATTTTTGATATTTTCAACTAGATCCTAGGTGCTTTTTTTGCAAAAAAAAGGTCTGCTGATTATAATGAATATTAAGTTAGGGTTACAATGTTCTTTTACAATTTATCAATAATATTTAAATAGAAAAGTTCACCCAAGGATAAAAAGAAAAGCTCCGTTAGATAAGGAAGAGAGAAAAGGCGTGTGTATGTAAATATAAATCGAAAGAAGAAGATTACAGTATTAGTAGTAGTGGTGGTTGTGGTGTGGTACGAAAAAACTATTAAAATAAATCGGATGTTAAGACTTTGAACTGAAGAGAAACGTTAAATGCCAAAAAACGGAGCATCATAAAAAATAAAAGAGTTGGGTTAGAAGAAGATGCTATAGTTGCAAATTGTATAGAAAAAACTAAAAAAGTAATTGTGTGTAAACCACATGAATGAAGTGTATGATTATTTTTAACTAAAAGAAGAGACAAACGGTTAATTTCATCACAGGTTTATATTTTTCTTCCTCAATAAGTATTATTTTGTTGTTTTCAATTCAGAAACTTGTGCAACTCCACCCTGTCGTCACCTACGCCCTTTTATGATGTAATGATTATCCATGTGATGATAGTGCTTTAAGTAGTATGCATCTTCTTGAGAAACTTTATAAAAGTCTGTGTGTCCAATATTACACACACTAAGTACTTGTCACTATTCAAAAAGGTACAAAATTCCCATGTATTAAAAGAATTGTGATAAAAAACCACTGAAAAAGAATTTATTATTTTCTTAATATTGCTGCTATATACTCAAGGGGTTTTTTTGGACCCTTTGGGTGTTTAAAATGAGTAGTAATAATAATAGAGCACACCGATTAGGGGATGGTTTAGTGTGGTGTCATCAAAGATTTTTCCTTTTGTTGTGTCTTCTGACCTTTCACAGAAATACAGGGACGAAAGAAAGATACAGAATGCAAGTACCTATTTTAAAGTGTCAAAAACACTTGTGCAAGGAAACCACATGAATTATTACTTTTTATTATTATTTATTGGTTTTGGATTGCTTGGGTTACATTACAAAGCTCGATTGTTAGAAAGTTTAAGCATTGAAGGGATAGACGCTTAAATGTTGAAAAGATAGGGTGGTTATACAAAGAGAGGGTATTTTGGGTGAATCTTCACTCTACCTTATACAGAATTGGAAGAAGATTTGTTCTAAGGAAAGATGACACAAAGAGATAAGAGTAAAAACCTAGTAAAGTGTTAAGCACAGTAGTTAAAAAACCTCTTTAGAGGATGTAAACTTCAAGTAGATTCGTATAGCATTTTCTAAGCAAATCTTATTCTTGTCCGGATGCTTTTGCTAAAAGTTTTGTTTGTTTATTATTATCAACATTAGATTTATGACAAATTTCCGCCTTAAATAAAAAAAATGAATCCTTTGACCTTTATTTTTAGTTTTGTACTCAAGAGCAACCATCATCTGAGGTTAAAGATAGAATGGTTTTTTTGTTAATTTCAATTTGCATTTTTTTAAATATTATTATTATACGTGTGTAAGGATTAGGTGGATGAACTTTTAAGCAAATTTTGACTTATTATAATAATTACATATAGTTTTAGAGTTTACTTAAAAATGTGTAATAAAAATAGATGCATATCTCCTTCTGTCTAGCTATTGTTTCAAGTGGAATATTTATGTATAGGTAGGACACGCACATTTCAACAGATTCACTCAAAGTAATACGCTTAAGACTTTTAAGAGAGTTGAATTCGGTGAAGCGGAAAGAGGAAGAGATGATTGTGTAGGAATTCAAAGGCTATTTAAGGTTAAGTGTTAAGACTCATCTCTTGTCTTTTACTAAACTGTTTGCACTTTGTGTAGCTTTTAATTCACTAAACAACTTTAAGGTGAAATTATTGTATGTCGGTGTTAGTTCCTTGTAAACAATAAAATCAGGATGAAGATTATGAGGTTGAGCTCAGTTCACGGGTTAAGGAATATTGTGCGGATTAAGGTTTTTTTTATTTTTTGAGGAAATCGCACTTCAAACTTTCTTAGATCATCTATGTGACTGGGAGGCTTAGAAATATTTTTTCGAAATTAGATGGTGGAATAATTTGAACGTTTTTTTTAGAATTTTAATCCAATTGTAAAATATTAGAATTTAAAGTATTTTTAGTTTAAGTTGTAGGCAGAAATAGAAAAACATGCAAGAGAAAAAAAACAATGTAATGAAAGAGCTTCTTAAGGCTCAAGATCTAATCTGTTTGTTCTCTTTGAGAATCCATGCTAAAGTCACGAACAACTACTTTTTATTCTATTTTATTTGATAAGTGATTTAATATCCGTTGTGCACTTCCATTCCATGTTTTATCTAACTAATAAGATGAGTCAAGTATTAACTCTGTTACCACACCATACCACATGCTAACCCGATATATTTTATGATGATGATGATGAACCCTCAAAAAATGTATTCTATTTGTTTAAAAAGAAGGAAAATGTCGTTTCCCTTTCGGTTTTAGGTTATTAAGTACTTAAATACTCACACAATTACACACACACAAAGATAATAATAATTACTTAGGGTAACGATAACGAGGTTAGTGATTCATTCAGCATTGATTATATAAAAAGCTTTAGAGAAAGCATGCTTAAAAACCCTTTAAAAAATATTAATCTTCCTTTCCTACTGTATTTATTACTTGTACTACCTGTTTGCATGTAGTAATGAGAGTCGTGTGTGTGTTAAATAAACAGCTAAGTGGTTATTCATATGAGGGTAAAATGTGTACAAAAATAAATGAAGAAAGTAGTTTTTTGTGTGTGTAATTAAAGGGAATGACTGACGGAATCATGACATCCTTCATCTCATTTCCACCTGTTTTCTTTGTGTATCCATGTCAGGGGTGAATAAATGAGTGTTATTATTAGAGATGGAAATTCAGAGCTACTGGACTGGAAGGAATAAAAATAATAATAATAAAAGGTTAAAAGATAATGGAGTGTGTTAAACAAGTATTTATAATTTAACAGGTGGTTTCCGATTTATACTTTTTAAGGTAGAATTTTACATTGGTTATCACTTTTTTTTCAAATTTGGTTATTTTTGGAAAAAAATGTAATTTTTGGTTTAGATTTGCTTCAGTTTTTTAAAACATTTTAAACGGTGACAAATTATAGTTAAAATTCAACTCAGTTGGTTTGCCATTGGCAATGAGACATTTCAATTAAGATATAAGATAGTTCTTTGTGTATTGTTTCCGTGAACTTGGATACAAAGATAAACTGATAGGAAAAAAACAATAACGTACTTGAATTGTGTGATAATAGATGACTAAATTATGACTAATCAATAATGGAATTAGCTATATGGATGGCTATGTTATTAAGATATAATGGATTTTTTCAAGAATTTTGCTAAAAAAGGATGCATAATAATACTAACAAAAATAATAATAGTTATTTAGGTTTTTTTTAAAAAAATTCATATTCATCAATTGTTAGTGTGTGTATTCTTGCCATTTAATCTGATCATAGTGTGAAAGGTCACACAAAATAGAGATTTTATCATGAAATTCACGCAATGCTACTACTACTAACAGGTAGGGGTTATAGAATGCATTGTCTAACGTAAGTTATTAACTTGTAAAAAAGAAGCGTGGAAAGACTTCACATCTTCAAGCAAAATGAAACCAAGAATGAGGAACTTGGCTGGTGGTTTGTTGGAGATAGAGATCAAGTCATATAATAATAATAGAATTAAAGAGTCGTAATCAAATCAATAGAGTGCAATCGCAAATTCCATCAAACCGTGAGAAACCTTGCCTTTGACATTGACTTCCTACATATAGGATGATTGAAAAACCTTCTTTAACTACTTACAGTCCATATCTAATCTGTTTATGTTATCCAAACATTATATTCGTGTATTTTACTTAAAATTTATTTTTTATTGAAAAAAACTAAAATCGAATATTTAATTTATAAATGTCTTTTGTTATTTTTAAAATTAGATGTGGCAAGATATCGAGAGAATGATAATGGCTACAGATGACGTTTTAAATGGTCTTGGAGTGATTTCTGTTAAAATGGAAACAAACAATGGAGACAGCTCACCAGATAATTATTCTATGAGTAATGGTAGTAGTGGAAGCTGTTCTGGAGATGATGCAGAATTATTATGTCAACCTAGACGGGAATTGAGTAACATTAATAACAATAATAATAACATTAGCAGTAATAAAGGATTTAAATCAGATCTGTCCAATAACTCATCCCTCTGTGCCAAGGTAAGTTCTATTATTTAATTTCAAGTATTTGTTAATCAATTTATTGAAGTTTTGGCTGATTTGTTAAATTTTATTATTTGAAAAACATTCCTGCTGATTACATTACCACGTACTTAATTGATTTCCTTTAACTAATCTCAATAAAATGAACAAATCAGTCAAAACTTCAAGAAAGTTTATGCACGGGTTTAATACATAACATTTTTTATATATAAATCATGGCATTGGGCTACGTTTGAATTATATAAAAATCCATTCTATCTTAATAACGTAATAAAAATAACTATTAATTCATTCACACTTAACAATCATACATTTAAAATTAATCTGCTGTCAGTCAATCAAAGTATTCTCAATTATTAATTACATTAAATCTTCCTTGCCATTCAAATCTTAATAAAAAATTC
>JAQGAA010003382.1:0-10960 GCA_034696425.1 Isotoma viridis
GTCTCTCCTTCAGCTCCGGAACAGGTTCCACAACCGAAATCTGAAGAAGCTGCAGAAGTAGCAAGACCAAAGCCAGTAGCAGAAAAACTTCAAGAAGAAAAAGTTGCACCAAAGAAAGAAAAAACAACTGCAAAACTAGATAAACCTTTAGAATTTGTCTCTCCTTCAGCTCCGGAACAGGTTCCACAACCGAAATCTGAAGAAGCTGCAGAAGTAGCAAGACCAAAGCCAGTGGCAGAAAAACCTGAAGAGGTGAAAGCTCCAAAAGCTAAAGAAGATATTGAACAGCCAAAACCGGTTGAATTCGTGTCCCCAGCTGCACCCGAGGTAGAACAATCTACAGAACAGGTTGCCGTTAATGAGGCTGCTGCGAGAAAAACTCCAAAGTCAAAGAAAGTAGAAATCCCAGAAGAAGAAGCAGCAAAAAAACCAAAGGAGAAAGCTCAAATTGAACAAGAAAAACCAATTGAATTTGTTTCTCCAGGGGCACCAGAGGTAGAACAGCCTACAGAACAGGTTGCTGTTGACGAGGCTGCTGCGAGAAAAACTCGAAAGTCAAAGAAAGTAGAAATCCCAGAGGAAGAAGTACCAAAAAAACCAAAGGAGAAAGCTCAAATTGAGCAAGAAAAACCAATTGAATTTGTTTCCCCAGGGGCACCGGCACCAGAAGAAGCTGTTGCTGCAGAAAAGGTGCCAGAACGACCAAAAGTAGTGACCCAAGTTGAACAAGTTACAGAAACTAGGGAGAAAGTAAAGGTGTCTATGACTCAAGAACAGGAAATTAAATTCACTTCTCCACAAGAACTTCCTGAGGAAATCCCAGCTACAAAGCCTAAGGAGCAAGACGAACCAATTCCAACGAAAGAGGCAGAAAAGCCAACTGAAAAGGTTTATGAAAGGAAAAAGAAAAAGCCAAAGACAGACGAAGTTCAACAGCAACCTCTACAGTTTGTATCACCAGAAGCACCGGCAGCAGATACAGAAGTTAAACAAGAAGAACAGGCTAAGCCTGCAGAGAAACCCAGACCGCAACCAACGGTAGTGGAACAGGTTGAAGAAGTTAAAGCAGTCAAGAAAACAATGAAAACTAAAGTGACTCAGGAGACAGAACTTAGCTTTGTGTCACCAGGAGAGTATGTCGAAGAAGTACAAGAAGTCATGAAAGAAGTCAAGGAAGGACCTCAATTAAAACCTGTGGAAAAATCTAAAGTCACAACTACAGTTGAAGAAGAAGCAGAGATTGTACGAAGAAAAGCAAAGGTTGATAAGAAACAAGAAAAGACTGTGCAATTTGCATCTCCTGAAGCTCTTGTAGTGGAAGAACAACAGGAAGCTCCAAAGGAGCAACCTAAAGTTCCAGCTCCCAAGCCAAAGGAAACTGAACAAGCAGCCGAGGTCGATCGAGCTCCTAAAGAAAAAGCCAAGGATGACAAAGTACTTGAAAAACCAATTCAATTCGTTTCTCCAGGCGTCGCTGAGGCTGAAAAAGTGCAAGAACAACCTGCTGAAGTTCCTCAGTTGAAACCAAAGACTACTCAGGAAGAGGAAGTGAAAGTATATGAAAGAGTTCCTAAAAAGAAGAAGGTTAAGGCTGATGAAGTCCAAGATAAACCCTTGACTTTTGTTTCACCTGAAGCTGGTGAGCCTGAAGCCCCGGAGGTACCCGCTACAACTAAAGTACAAGAACAGCCAAAGACTGTAGTAAAAGTTGAAGAACAAAAGGAAACAGTAGTAAAGATGAAAGTTGATGCTCGAATGGAACAACAAATTCAGTTTGTGTCTCCAGAAGCTCTTCAAGTTGAAGAACAAAAACCAGAAGTGAAAGAAGTTCCAGAACTGACTCCACTTAAATTCCCAAAAGTGGAAGAAAAGGTCGACGAAGGTAAGAAGCGACGAAAGAAGGAAAAGGGCGATGAAACTCAAGAGACTCCTATTGAATTTGTATCACCACAAGTTGAAGAAATACCCGAAGAAAAAACCCAAGACCAACCTAAACCAGTTAAACTTCCAAAGGATGAAAAGAAAGCAGAAAAGCCTAAAGATAAGCCTAAAAAGGTAAAGGAGACTGAAGTTCAAGAAAAACCAATAGAATTTGTATCTCCTCAAGTCCCTGCACCTGAACAACCCAAACCCGAGGAAAAGCCTGCGGAAATCAAAGTTCCAAAGCCAGCACCCAAAGTAGAAGCACAACCCGAAGAGGTCGTGCTAAAGCCTGTCAAAGTCAAGGAGGGTGCAGCACAAGAAAAACCTATCGAGTTTGTTTCACCCGAAGCCCCAGCACAGGTTCCAGAAGAAAAGAAGCCTGAACCTGTACCAGAGAAACCTGCTGGAGCTCCAGAAGAAAAAACTCCAGTGTGGAGAAGGAAAAAGAAGGAAAAATCCGCAGAGCCGGAGAAACCTACTGAAGAGCAAGCAGCTCCGGTAGAGAAACTAAAGAAAAAGCGTGCAGAACAAAAACCAAAGCCTGAAGAGAAGCCAAAAGAAGTTGTCAAGTTGAAACCAACTCCAAAGGAAGTGATAGAGGAGACTACCGAGTACAAAACAGAATTTGTTGTTCAACAAAAGCAAGTTGATGTTATCGAATTAGATATTCCTCAACAAGAAGCTTCCACACTGGAACGTCAAATTAAAGCCAAAGATCAAAAGTTCAAATCTGAGTTTACAATGCCAAAGCCTGAAGAGGAGGAACAACAAAAGCCTCCTCCAAGAAAACTATCAATGCCAAAGCCTGAAGAAAAGCCTGAAGATAAACCATTAGAAAGGCCAAAAAGGGTTCCTACAAAACCCGTTGAAGAAGAAAAACCTAAACCAAAATGGGTTCGACAAAAGATTACTAGGGTCAGTTTAGATACACAACCAAAAGTCCCTGAATTCCTAGCTTTGAAAAATCTTCTTAGACCGACTGAGAGAGTCCGCCGAAAGATTTCCAAGGAACAATTGGAAGAAGTAGATCTTAAACCCGTTCCTCGCAGGCCTTCACAACAAGAAGAAGATACTGAAGAGCTAGACACGAGCATCCAATACGAAAGGGCTGAAAGGCGTAGAAGCCAATATGAAAAATCCGAATTAGTCCGTGTCACTCGACCAGAGAAAATGCAAGCCCCAATGTTCAGCTTTGGGCTAAAACCCAATGATTTGTCAAATCGGTGGAGACGTTCGATTTGAAGTGATAACAAATGAGGCTGAAGAGGAACTCTTGTGGTTTAAAGATGATAGCCCACTTGTTGCAGATTTGGACTCTAGAATAACTATTTACGAGTCTGCACTTTTGATACGAGGTGTTGAGAAAACAGACGAAGGTATATCGAAAACTGTGTTTCTAAATAATTTCTTTTTTTCTTTTGAAACACATAAAACATTAAATTTAAATTTGAAGGTGTCTATTCCATCGTTGCGAAGAATCAGCTTGGGGTTGCTAAAAGCTCTGCAAATTTAATTGTTACTGAGGGTGGTGACGGTACGCGCTTTCAATAATACATAATTGCTTGTACTAACAGAATGAAATGGGATTCTAATGATTTTCATACAATTTTAGTTCGAGAAAGAATAGTCAAACCCCTGGAAGCAAGCTTAATAGACAAAGGTGCAAGGACCGAATTAAAGGTCGAGTACGATAAGCGACAAGATACAGAGATAAAATGGTTCCACAATGGAAAAGAGTTCCAGAAACAAAAGGACGTTGAGATTGATGTTAAAGACCATGTTAGCACACTCAGAATTAATACATTCGATACCAAAGTTTCCACTGGAAGGTGGGAAGCTAGAGTAGGAAAACATTCCAAATCTTCATGCACAGTTCGTATCAAAGGAGGCAAGTGTAACTGTTAAGTAAGAATTAACTTTTTTTATTTGACTATAATTTATGAATTGTGTTTGACAGAAATGGAACAAGATGATAGCGGTCCAAGGTTTCGCATGCATTTGAATGAGAAACAATTCTACCCTGAATACCCCAATATTTTACAAGTACAAGTTGCGTCCAAACCCGAATCCAGCTTCCAATGGTTCCACGGTGATCAGCCTTTGGAACCATCCGCCAATGTCAAAATACACTCCGAAGGTAACAAATCAGTCCTGATGCTTCGTCACGCTGAACAAGGAGAGTACACTGTTCGAGCAGAAAATGTCTTTGGAGCTGTAACCAGCACTGCATTTTTCAAGATGGCTGATCGATTCGATGAATATGCCCCTGAATTTGCTATTCCTCTTCCTACCATTGTTAATCTTATGGATGGCGATGAAGTTACCCTTTGCTGTCAGGTTAGTTTTAATTTTTGTTTAATTCTGAGAATTCTGACTGGCTCTGGAATTGGAATATAATATAATTGTTTTTATTATACTAACTTAATGTAGTTGAACCGAGTTGAAGGGCCTACTCCATTCGTCACATGGTTCCATAATGGAGAGGAAATAAAAGAGAAGCCCAAAAATATCATAATTAATCAGACTGAAGAGGGGGTCTGTACGCTTAAACTTACTGAAGTTTTCCCAGAAGACCAAGGTAACTTCCACATAATAAGTTTCTTAATTTTCCTAGATCTAACTCATAATAATTTTATTTACAGGGGAATATACTTGTAAAGTTGCCAATTCAAAAGGCTCTGATCTCACGAAGGCTGTCATAAATGTTGAAGGTAAATCCAAAAAAATTAATGCTTTATAAACTTAAAATCTAAACTTTTCCCAATGATTTAACAGCCTATTCATACGTTCCCGACTCCGAGATATCTGAAACTGTTCATACAATTGAATCCGAAGATGAAAATATTATCATGGAAGAAGAAGAGGCTGAAGATATTGAAGAAGGTAGCCCTAGGTTTGTCGATAAATTGGAACCTATTACTTCCGTTCAAGATGGACAGCTAACAATGTAAGGGACAAAGTTGTAACTTTTTAAAACTATAGAGTTTGAAGGTGTTAATTGAAATTGTTTTTTTAACAGCTTGAGAGTTAATTACGCCACCGTGAGACCACGTCCAGTTGTCAAATGGTTCGTGAAATCTCAAGAACTTGTCAAGTCCACCAAAGAGTTCCGAATTGAAACCCCTGAGCCTTATTCAAGCCAACTTGTGATCAATGAAATATTCCCAGAAGACGAAGGTAAGTAAACACAACGAATAAAATTATTAAATTCCGGTTATTTTTAATTTTAATTATTTTTTCAACAGGGGAATATTCATGCGTTTTGGAAAGTTCACTAGGGACGGATGTTACCACAACCGAGCTCACAGTCTACTCCGTTGCAGATGGTATAATTCAGTCAAACTTTAAAACAACTACTAATAAGGGCTTTCCAATGGCTGCCTTAATCAATGTATTGGCTTTGTGTCTGCTTGTGTATTATGTGTGCTTATGCAATGTTTGAAGAAGAGCGAATATAATTTCAAAGAAAAAATTAATTTTAACATGAGATGAGGATTTGAGAATGAAATGGATGAGAGCATTATTTTTTGTAATATGCACAAAAAATTAGGTATACGGCATGTGGATCCAGACGACTTTCCATTTTATCCGGTTTATTCATCGCAGGATGATGGTAACGAAGACGATGGTAGTCCAAATGATAATGATGATGATGATGGCGTGTTGTCCACTGACAGTTTGAACAGTTGTAGACTAACCCCTATTAGTGAAGTAGATGAAAGTAGCCTCGTGTTGCATGACCAAACTGATCCTAATTATAATGAGAGTGATGATAACCCATTTGTCTTACCGAGTGATGAAGAGATTGAGCGTGACTTTTATATTTTCGTTACGGAATACTGTCGGAGGAGATACTGAGAGTTGTTCGGGCGTTGTATTTTACAGAAAAGAAAAAGACCAAGAAGACAAAGAAAAGCGCAATTAAGAAAAAGACCACTGAGACGGTGGTTGTGGAGAAACGACGAGTATCATTCCAAGAATCAGGTAAGAATAGAAATTTCACTTATTTTTTGTTGTTGGTTTTTTGTCCCCTTTTTTTGTCTTTGTCATTTGTTTGAGTGTTTAACCTGATACATGTTTGAAAACTCATGCAGAAAACACAGACACAACAGACAAAACAGATTTAGAAAAAATCATGACACTTGAAGACAAGCGAGTTATTCCTACCCCTACCGAACCCCTTGAACATGATTTCACTGAACAAACTGAAACTTCCACATCAACTCAATGGATGCACGGCACCTCCACAGCTACTGAGGAGTCACTACATTCACATGTCACATCTGAATCTACACACACACTCACTACTTCCCATGTCATGACGGCATTTGGTGCTCGAATCACTAGAGACCAAACTGTACAAAAAACTAATATTGCTCAACAACCTACGTCACTTGATTTCATTACACCACACGATCACGAAGAAGAGTCTAGGTTACAAGAGCAACCTGTAGATTTTATTACTCCGGAAGATATTGAAAGAATATCTGTTGAAAAGACGGCAGATGATGAGAGTAAGGTTTGGCGACGCCAAAAGAAACAGGTACGAATTAGTGAAGGTAGACGTGTTATTATCATGTCGCCCGAGGATGAGGATGCTCTTGGGCCTGGGGAGGTTCAGTTTGAGGAAATGGAATCAACTGAGGGTGAACAAGCTCCTGAAAGTTTATCTCAGGACAAGGATCAGCCCTCTGTTTGGCGAAGAACAAAGACAAAGAAACCTAAAGAACAGGAGGTTGAACAAGTCACGAAAGAAGGGAAGCCCAGAGAAAAAATTGATGCGACTCAAGAAAGGCAAATTGAGTTCTTAACTCCGGTACAACTTGAGCCGGAAGTTGAGGAAGGTCAGTCTCGAGAAAAATCAGAGCTAGAAATGACACAAACTCGAGGAGAAAGCATGGAGAAAGTAGAATTCAAACAAACGATGGTAAAATCAGTGATAAAACAAGACTCGTCTTTCCAATTTGTTAGTGCACAAGAGTTTGTTGGACAGGCTGAGGAAGTTAAAAAAGTTGAAAAAGACGATCCAGTCCTCAAACCAGTTGATAAACCGGAGGTTAAAGAAACTGTTGAAGAAGAAACAAAGATTTACAAACGAAGGGGTAAAGTAGAAAAACCTCAAGAGAAATCTGTTGAATTTGTTACACCGGAAGTAAAACCTGAAGTTGAGGAAAAACCTCAAGAAGTTCCTGAAGCTTCAAAACAACCTTCCTGGAGAAAACCAAAGATTGCAAAACCTCAAGTTGAGGAAGAGAAAGTCCCTAAGACGAAAGAGACAGCTAATGCACCTCAAGAGACTGAAGTCAAATTTATGGCGCCTGGAAATTATGAACAGGAAGTCGAAGAACAATTAAAAGAAGGAGAGGCACAATTAAGAGTTCAAAAAGAAAAGAAAGTCGAAGAAGTAAAAGTCATAAAAAAGAAAGTAAAAACAGATAAAGTTCAGGAACGTTCTGTAGAGTTTCTCACTCCAGGAGAATATGAAAAACATGAGGAATCGTCTGCACCTGTTTCCGAAGAGACTGCTAAACTTAAACCTCTAGAAAAGCCAAAAGTTAAAGAAACAGAAGAGGAGAAGGAACCTAGACGTAAAGTAAAGAAAGTCGTTGACCAAGAACAGCCAATAGATTTTGTATCTCCTGAGGATGCCAAAGTTGAAATCGAAGAAGTTCAAGAAAAACCTGCTCCAACAGACGTACCTAAAGGAGAAACTGGGGAAAAACAGCCAGCTGTATGGCGAAGGAAAAAGACTCAGAAACCTACTGATGAAAAAGACGCTGTAGGGGAGAAACCAGTCGAATTCGTTTCTCCTGAAGGAGCAAAACCTGATGAACCTGTCAAAGAAGAAACTAAACTAGAATCGAAAAAGTCAGACGTACCCGAAGAAGAAAAAATGCGAAAGAAAAAGGTTAAAACTGACAAACCAAAATATCAATCTGTTGAATTTGTGTCTCCTGAAGATACGGTTCCTCAACCTGGAGAAAAGGTTCCAACTGAACCGACAGTTTCAGGTTTAAAGCCAACGGAAAAAACCAAACCTCAAGAAGTAATTGAGGAAGAAAAAGCAAAGAAAATTAAAAAGAAAGTAGAACAAAAGCAAGAGCAACAAGTTAAATTCATGACTCCAGAGGAATTTCCCTTGGAACCTGAAGCTCAGAAAGAAGCTCCAAAAGAAATTCAAGGCATTGAGCTTAAAAAGTTGCCGGAAGCTGAAAAACCTGAGGAACCTAAAGTATACAAACGAAGAGGAAAGGTAGAGAAACCTCAAGAAAAACCTGTAGAATTTGTCTCTCCTGAAGTGGAATCACCAGAAAAAGTTAAACCAGAAGTGGAAGAGGAAATTTCATCCAAAAAGAAAACTGACGTGAAACCAGATGCGGAGAAAGTGGTAAAAAAGAAATTAAAAGAAAAGGCTGTACAGGATAAGCCTATCGAGTTTAGATCTCCAGAAGAACTTGAAAAAGAAGAAGAAACTCCAGAACAAGTTGAAAAGCCTGGAATTAAACCTCTGGAAAAATCTAAAGAAGCCACAGAAGAGAAGGAAAAAGTTCTCAAGAAAAAATTAAAAGCTGGAATTACACAGGAGAGATCCGTAGAATTCCTCTCCCCTGAAGATTACGCCACAGAGCTTGAACAGGAAAAAGAAAAGCCTGAGCCTACTGAAGGACCAAAGTTGGAAGCAAAAGAAACGGAGCATGTTGAAGAAACAAAGGTTTATAAACGAAAGACAAAAGTAACCAAACCCCAAGAAAAATCGGTTGAATTTATGTCCCCTGAAGGACAATCCCCAGAAGATGTTAAATCTGAGTTGGAGGATGAAGATTCATCCAAGATCAAAACAGACGTAAAACCAGACGTAGAGAAAGCAGTGAAAAAGAAATTAAAAGAAAAAGCTGCACAAGAAAAGCCTATTGAATTTAGATCTCCAGAAGATCTCCTAAAGGAAGAAGAAACTCCAGAGCAGGTAAAAGTCCCAGAAACTCAACCAGGGGACAAAGCTAAAGAAACTCCCGAAGAAAAAGAAAAAGCTCTCAAGAAAAAGAAATTAAAAGAGAAGGTTGCTCAAGAAAAGCCTATTGAGTTCAAATCTCCAGAAGAACTCGAAGAACAAGAAGAAACTCCAAAGCCGGTTGACATCCCAGAAAGTCAACCGTTGGAAAAATCAAAGCCCAAAGATGCTTCTGAAGAAAAAGGAAAAGTTCTCAAAAAAAAATTAAAAGCAGGAGTTACACAAGAAAGGTCCGTTGAATTTCTCTCTCCAGAAGAATATGCCGCAGAGCAAGAACAGGAAAAAGAAAAACCTGAGCCTACCGAAGGACCCAAGCTCGAAGTAAAAGAAACCGAGGTTGTTGAAGAAACAAAAGTATATAAGCGAAAGGCTAAAGTAACCAAACCTCAAGACAAATCGGTTGAATTTATGTCTCCTGATGATCTTGTAGAGAGACCCGAAGTTACAACAGAAGAAGCAAAAGAGGAAGAGGAAATTACGGTGATAGAAGCCGATGGTCGAAAAATTATCAAAAAGAAAAAAGTAAAACAGGATAAATCTCAAGAAAAGTCTTTAGAGTTTATATCCCCCACTGAATCTACTTCACAAGCTAAAAAAGAAGAAAAGCAAGAAGGTGTTCCAGAACTAGAATTAAAACAAGTTGAGCAAATCGAAAAAGAAAAAGTTATCAAGAAGAAATACAAAATTGTAAAAATTCAAGACAGAGAGGTAATGTTTTTTACACCCGATGAGTACGTTGAAGAAATTGAAGAGAAAAAGTCAACTACTCGTGAAGTTCCTGAGTTAGGGCCTTTAGAGTTCCCTCAAGAAAAGGAAGGAGACGAAGAGGAACAAGACGTAAAGAAAAAGAAAAAAGTCAAAGTTGATAAGCCTCAGGACAGACATGTGCATTTTGTTTCACCTGACGAAGAAGCCGACATAGAAATAGAAGTTGAAGATGAGGAAGGAGTTGAAGAAGGAGAAATTTCAACCAGAGAAGGTGGACTGAGAGCTAAACGAATTATTAAAAAGAAAGTTAAAAAAATTGTTCAGGAAAAGCCAATTGAATTTCTCTCTCCAGAAGAGGAGCTTCCTCAAACAGAGGAAATTGAAACAGTGGAAACTGTACAAATTAAGCGAAGGGATGATGTGAAACCAGACGATGTTAAAGTTGTTAAAAAGAAAGAGAAAGTAACTAAGCCACAGGAAAAGTCTGTAGAATTTTTAACTCCAACTGACTATGAAAAAGAAGTTGAAGGAACTGAAAGTGCTCCAGAATCGACACCAACACTCAAGCCAAAAGAGACTGAAACAGTAGAGAAAAGGAAAGTAATTAAGAAGAAAGCAAAGGCAGATAAGGTGCAAGAAAAGCCTATTGAGTTTGTTTCTCCAGAAGAAGGTACTGTTGAACACGAAGTTCCTGAAGTTGAAGAAGTTTCAAAACTTCAACCTAAAACGAAGGAGGTTCATGAAACAGAGGAAGTGAAAATACTCAAGAAAAAAGGAAAGGCAGATAAAGTCTTAGACAAGTCTATTGAATTTGTTTCCCCAACGGAACAGGAAGTTGAAGAAGAAGGGCCTGAAGTTGAAGAAGAAGAAATTCCCAAACTGACTCCCAAGGAAGAAACTGAAAAAGTTATTAAAAAGAAAATCATCAAAAAGAAAGCTAAGGCTGATGAAACCCAAGAGCAAGAAATTGAATTTGCTTCACCTGAAGAATTGACTGTGGAAGCTGAAGATAAACAGGAAAAGGTTCCAAAAGATGAACTAACTAAACCAAAGCAAACTGAAAAGTTGGAAGAAACTAAAATCGTTAAAAAGAAAGTTAAAGTTTTTAAGATTCAAGACAGGGAAGTTTTGTTTTTCACTCCTGATGAATATGTTGAAGAAGTTGAAACCAAAAAGAGGGTTGATACACATGAAATCCCAGAACTAAAACATGTAGAAATACCAAAGACTAAAGAAGCTGAAGAAGAAAAAGAGCTTAAAAAGAGAAAGAAGGTAAAAGCAGATAAGACTCAAGATAAGCCTATTGAATTTTTATCGCCA
>JAQGAA010003383.1:0-10957 GCA_034696425.1 Isotoma viridis
AAATCTTGGTGCAAATTCATTTTCTAAGATTACTCTATTTTCTTGAATTCCAAAATTTACTCTTTTAAGCAAAATTGAATTTACTTCAGTTTTAGTTGAATTTGAAATTTTTAATTACTCATTTTTATGCTTACTTGGCTTGTCAAATAAATTAGTATTGAAAGTCTCAATTCCAACTCAAAGCTCCAAAATGTCAACAAATGTCAAAATCCCTTAAAAAAATTCACACGCAGAAAACCCTCAAAGTCAAACCATAGGAAAAATATTTCATCAAAAATGTTAAATAAGACAAAGTGGAAAATAGGATGACACCATTGTGCCACCCTAGACGAAGAAGGAAAGAGATGAATTATTGTTTACAAAAGGGAGACAAAAGAGTTAAGTCTGAAGTAGAACTGAAAAGTACAGAGTGATATGGATGTCTTAACTTGGAGGATCTCATGTCAAAAACTGTAACGAGATGAATAACAATGAGTAAAAAATAATAAAAATAAGCCTGTTGGTTCTACCCACTACTGCTTGCTATGTGCCTACACATTTACACAATAAGAGTAGAATTATACTCAAGATTCAAAAAAAGGAAGAGTTCTTGTGGTGTTATTGTATGTTATGAGTAGAATAGATATAAAGAAAAGTATAAAAATACCTTGAGATACACTCAAGGAGAAAGTGGTAGTGGTGGTGGCGATGCGATGGTGGGTACGTTCTACATACGGTTTTTGATATTTTTTATTATGTGGGAAAGGGAATTACTCTTGTTCCTTCCTCTAAATTTTTACAACTGACATGGGAAATGGGAATTCATATAAATATACGGTTGGATTTATAATCTTGGGACTACCAGAAACTAGTGAATGAATCCATCTAAGCAAAAGTAGGACAAAACACTTGAGACATGAATATTATTCATATATTCGAATAAAGGCAATTGCTTGTGTTGTTGATGGTACTGAGGCTTGAATTTAGATTATTTTCCCAATGCTTAGATGATAAACTTAAAAATATGAAGTACTTTTGGTGTCGAATTGCTGATAAACCTATCAAAATCAGCTTCGTACTTATTAGTTAGGTGTGACAAGTTTTTACAAAGATATTGCGAAATAATGTTTTTGTTCTACCATCAGGACGATTCCTTCGAAGATAAAGTACTTCGCACTTACTTAGCCATGTTTAAAAAAAATTCGACAGCTTCGCCTATTCAATGAAGTATGTATTCATTTCACTTATTCATTGTAGTTCTTTACATCGCTGTTCTCGGAGGCAGCCTCGTAAAAAACAAATTTTATTGCATAATTTTTTAACAAATTAAAAAATAGTCACTTTGGTTAATATGCTAACGAAACAATAATCATTTAATTAAAATGATGAACTGGTAATGGTAATTGAACGTCAGGATAAATCCTCGGGACTCTTGGAAAATTTAATGGCAATAGTCTCCACCTTTTTAGCGATAGCTTTTTTGTGTTATAATTTAATTAGATTGTAATTTTCAGAAATTTCTATGAATACACATATCAAGCTGAGTGATTGATTTATAATTTTTTTCAATTTACCAAGGAAGGAAAAGCTAACATATTTCCTGCAAGTAAAATATGCAACATGCCGATTTAAATCAGTTTCCGTCATTTTGACGCGACCACCACCAGTCTGTCAACTCCCTATTTTTACTCTCAATTTTCGAAAGAAGCCCTTCACCTCCAGACATCTCATCTCAGCCCGATGTCATAAGTAAATCACTTAAATTCATACAGTCTACAACCTCTTGCTACAGGTAAGTTATTTTCAGGTGAAAGTTTAAAACGAAAGGTTTAATGGGGAATAAAACACACAGGACATATATAAACTCTTTACTCCGGCACGTGCTGCTACTTCCTCTTATGCTTCCATGTTTCCATCAAACACATTTGTCAAATCATTTCTATTAATAACTGGTATTGAAATTTGAATTGCTTCAGAATAGCTCTAATAGCAAAAGTAATCGAATCACCCTACAAATACTCCCATCTCATACGGGTAATTACCTAGTTTAACCTAATAAAAGTTGAAGTCCCTTTTGTGACTTTAGATTCAACTGGTCTATCCCTATATCCAGGGAATTTAATCTTATTTGCACAAGAAATATCCAACCAGAACCAACGTATTATAAATACCTTTTATTACATTTCCTGTGCCTTGTGGTCCAACCCACTTCTTACAGATTAAGGTACATAATACTTACAAAAGAAAACTTGAGTACAATAAAGCCTTTCATAACAAGACTATCATTTCTTTAGTATTAAGAAGATATGCATATATATACAACTACAAGTGGAAAGTGCCAAAGGGTCCAATTTTAAACCAGAGGAAATGAGAAAGTTTCTACGATTTGAAGATGAAATAGACCACAGTAAAGTGAGCTTTAGCTTGTTCAAAGAGTACAAGATTTAGTTTTAGCTAGCCAACCAATATTAGTAAAGAATTGTAGAGGATTCCGACAAGGAAATGATTCTAAATATTTGGCAAAGCATGCAATTTCCTCTTCTCAACCCCTCCCGTCTAGTTTTTTAATCTGGTTCAATCTCAATCTCACCAAGTCAAACGGACGTAGGTAGAGAGAGAGAGATACACTCTGCTGACTGAATGTACTTATTTGGTCCTTTTATAACCTTAGCGATGAAAACCCATAATCTCAAGCTTATCGCCAATAACCACGGGCAAACTTGTGGTGGTGGTGGTCTGCTCGAGACTCGGCGATTTCACTTTAAACCCTTGGGAATAACATATATATGTACTATAATATGATACATTACAGTTGACTTGAGTTGGATATGATGGACGCATTCATGTATGAGGATTTGTTTGTCTTGAAGTTATTACTTTCACTAGATGAAAAGCAAACATTGAGAACGACAGAAATGTAGATATTATATAAGTACAAAGCACTGACAACACAAAGCCGGATAGGTAAAGGCTCACCTGCTTGACTGTTATGGGCAGATGGTAAGTACATGTGGATAAGGTACAGCTTTTATAAGTATTTATTTTAAGTAAAATTTTATAATTTATTTGACATGAGTCTAAAGTTTCTAGGGAATGAAGTGTAAAAAATTGTGAGTTTTTGAAGAAAGTTCCCAATGTCAGAAGCGATTTTGTTGGAAAAATATTTCTAAAAACTTTCTCCTCCACGTGGATTAGCATCGATCTCTTTTTATTCATACTTAAGATTAAAGATGTGAGAATGCAAATGACTTACGCAAAAAAAAAACTGGAAACGTGATTCTTTTCAAAAGCCATTTTCATTTTAGTCGTATGTTATTCTTGAAAATAAATAGAAACTGAAACTGCTCTTCTTGGTTCGTGCTGTATTCAGTGAAAGCTCTTTAGTAAGGAGAAATAGTAACAGTGTATAGGTTTTACTTGTAGTGAGTTGTGTACCAAGTTAATAATTTCTTAAAACATTTCGTTAAACTAGTCACGTTCGAATAATAAAGTTTCATAATAGTTAGAGTGCCCCATGTTGACTTTCTGTTGGAGAGGAAAGCCAACTCTCTCTGACCCTGTGGAGTTACCCAATAATATGGAATTCTTGAAGGAACTCTTCTAGAGATTTCTTTGAAGAGTTTAAACTTAAAGTGGCATCGTTTGTATTGAATTACGTGTTCAAACCACTACTACCCCACACAACACATAAAGGTTTCTAGAGATGAAGATTGGATGAAACAGGAAGTAGCAATGGTTTCACAATTATCTGAAACTTTTTTTTTTACTTTTACCAACTTTAATTTTAAAAGACTAAAAGTGATAAAAGATAATTGCAAGATTTTTCTCTGCTAGTTAGGGTTAAGAAATCTTAAGACAGTAGCTTATCCAATTTTGTTCTGAAAATCCCTTCAAACTTTTAATACTCCCTGAAATCTTTTAACGGTTCCAGGAGAAATTGCAAAAACTTTTATAAAATGGCATTTTTTTTAACTTGGAGATAATCCCGTTAAAGAGGTAAAAACGTCAAAGAAATCAACCAAGGAGCATTTTACAGAATGTAGAGAATATGGAATCAATAGATAATTCAAAAAATGCCTATCATCTCTTCTAAACCCCATGAGATATGACTCAAATCCATGATCACCACCACTAGCATCAATAACACCGATCCATAAAAACTCTTGAGATCTGTCAAAGTGATGAAGCGACCAATTTAGTAGAGAATCCCTCACAAGCAAAAGTTCAAGTTTTCTCCAATAAATCCAAGGTTGTTGGCAGTTGATATTATTATCATCCTGCATTAATACATAACACAGCATCAACTTTCCCCTCTTCTAGTCTTTTCGACATTGAAATATATTATATCTGTCCATCTTCTCATAAGATATTATTTGCTCTTGTTGTCAGTCCAAGGAATCTTTATGGGAAAAGAGCAGACCGAAACGGATGCAGTATCTGGAAATTATATGAAAACTTGGTAACATCAATGCATTTCACGGTATTACTGGTCCTACATGGCCGAGACGAATTGGCCAAATTACACATATTCCCATCCGATCCTTGAGAGGATACCGATTAGACTTTTTCGTACAAGGAATGGTATTGACCGGTAAGCAGCTCAGCTCAGACCTTTCTAAATCTATATTGATTTTATGATAATGAGGAACACACGATACATTCGTGAAATGTCTTCATAATAATAGTAATATCTACTTTCTGAATTCTTCGTTTCCTTGCTCGTTGCATCATCATCTCGATGTCCAAAACAGACAAGACTACTTTACAAAGGATTTATATTCCCCTTCTGCACATAACTATCAAACTCAACAAATAATTCAAATGGTGAATCTTTCTTCAAAGGGACATCAGTTTCTATATTCATTAATCAAAAAACCAGCATAAGCTTATCTCAAGTCTGACAATAAAGTATGGTCAGCATTTAGCATGAGTGCGTATAATATAACGTCCACCCACTAGAACAATTTGTGCCAATTACCTCTAGTAGACAAAATACTGAGTCCAAAGGGATGCTGTAGGACATGATTAAAAAGATCTCTGATGGTATTTAGTCTCTTGGATAAGTTAGAGACAGCTTTAAGATTAGTTTGTAGCTATCACTCTCTTTCTCTCTCTCTCTACCAATCCCGATTCTACGGTCTCAAATGACATTTCTACTAATTAAACAACTTTCATACTAAGAAATAGACACACACACACTTTATCCCTTTTAAGAAACTAATTTACACCAATCAACTAAACCTTGAATAGCCAGAAGCAAGTGGGTAGTATGTGGTCTTCTGGTCTTCTGATGAAAGCTGGATTAGATAAAACGGGCAATTTATTTTTCCTTTCATTTCATTCTCTTAATCTTCTTCACGTCTATTATTAGACCTATTAGCTAAATGCCTATTTGCGGAAGCCAATGAAATGAAAACGAATGAAATGAATAGTAGTGTGAAAGTCGAATAATAGGAAAAGATGGAGAGATAAGCTGTTCATGGTATCAAAACGTAGTAAGTGGGTCCATGTATTTATACCATTTATACTACTGAACCCTAGGCTAACTAACTTATATAGACTAAATGGATTGGTTAGAAGAATTAAATGGTTTTCTGCCAAGACGAGTCTCGTTAACAGCCATTTGATTAAGTCAATGGAGTGGGTGTCAAAACTTCTTCAGGGCACTTTCTCACTTTAGCAGTTACCGACGATCTTAATACCAAGATGACTTCAATTCACCAACCCACCCACTACTACTACTTAGCTACATGGGTAGATGATCCTGTGAAAGAGTTGTAGTAGGGATGATGACTCTTTAAAGAACTTAGGGAGAAAGCTAGCAACGATAGATTTCAGAATAGCTATAAATTTCAAAGAGTTAAGTCCTAAGAATTCGTAAAAGCCTTTCTTTCATCACAAACTAATACTGGGTTTATCTCACATTTAATAATACTGTGGTCAATTAAGAATTAACACAAGCCATTTATTTCAAAGGTTCTGAATGACTTCCTATAAGACGATGAGATTTTTTTTATTTCAAAGGGATATATACCTGCTGCATATAATCCTAATGATATAATGTCATTTAGTATCATCGCTATAAGATGAAACGAAACTAACCATTAAAATAACTTCGTTTCACTTTTAAGACTAGTAACTCGATACCAACTCGTAATATCCACTGAATAAAACTGACATTTTAAGAGTAAAGTTAGCCGTTTTATTTCCTTAAAAAACTTCTCAATTATCTTTGAAATATCATAAAGTGTATACAACCTTCCATCTAATTTGCCTCAGCTATATAACTCAAAAATTCTTCAACCCGAACCATGTATTATTCTACAAAAGCCATTTCGCAAATGTAATTTAACAAATTTGCATAAAACGTTAGGTTAGGTAAATAAGAAGAGAAAGCTTTGGCTTACTTAATAGCTTACCACCACCACGAGCCATCAAGTTGATGGATAAAGTAGGCAAGTACTCAAAGGGAAAGCATTTCATGTGTCTTCTTCAATGAATCGTCTTAAAGAAAGAAAAAGCTTTTGGGATGTTCTCTACAATTTACATATCCGCTCTATATGCGTCCGGAGATTCGTTTCGTTATAATAAGTACTGATTATCTGAATTGGTCTTGGCAAGCAGAACTTTAAGCGCATATAGTCAGTTGTAAGGTTCACGAAATCCTGTGTGAACAATTATTTCTCGAGTGAAGATCTCTTTTCATTAGATGTGGAAATATTAAATTAGTCCCTGTGGGATAGGACGAACGATACAAGGATTTCAAATTCCATTAGTATTTACTATGGAAATTAAGTCCTTTCCCATCTACTTCAAAGTCCTACTACCCGTATGCACTTTGAAAGGTTGTTAGTCTAAATGAAAGGGAATTCCCTGACAAGCGTTTTAAAGGAAGTGTGTGTGCACGTAGTTTAATGTTATCAGACGTTTCAGTACTGTTCTTGAAAGTGCGTAGAGCTTTGAAAGTACCTATTCCGTTTAACTAAACGGTTAATTTTTATTACTTTAAAAGACAATGAATTCAATGAAAAGAACGTCCCTTGAGTAAAGAGAAAGGAAAAACAGTTAGCAGTTTGCATATGAAATTAATTCAAATTGAAAGAGTTGTGTTAGCTTTCCTTTGAGATCATGAGATATTTTTCGAGTTGAGTGCTGGTTAGTTTAGTTTGTGGGTGTGGGTAGGTAATTTCATTAAAAAGAAATGGTTATGCTAAATACTAATAGTGTTCTTCTCGTCCCAATGTGAATCATGATTATGGTCATGAGATGATACCATGTTTAATTGTTATTAGTTTGAGCAAACCCAACTTGAAGTACTTAATGCTAACTGCTTTGATCTTTCTTAATTGTCTCTTTTGTTTTATAAACCCAAGAAAGAAAGGTTCATTCATGCTACGCTACACCAATGATTTATATTTATGAGCCATTTTATTTCAAATAAATCAATTAGTTCTAAAGTTATATCAACGATCCCTAACTGCTGTACCTTTTTAGACAATGAAAACATATTTACCTACTTCCCAAATCAAAATTATTTAATTGTTTTTCAACAAGTAACATGACTTGAAACCAAATCCAATTAGGACTATCTTTCGATACCTTTGATTAAAACAACAAAAATCAACTAAAAAAAACTTCCACCTTGAAAGTAGTTGAAAGCCACAGCAAAAACTGAGAACAAATCCGTTCATGATTAATTTCATAACTCAACACACGTCATACAGCACCTTATTTAACATCATCATCATTAACATCTTCTAAATGACAAAATTCCCTTGAGAAGCAAGTACACAAGATGCATCTACAAATCCTTTTGCGTAAATTTCTTGAACAAAGAAGCCCCCAAAAGTTAGTCAAGATCAGTGGCAAAAAAACTCTTCTGCTCTCCCCTCTGCCCTGCGAAGCCTCTCCCACTCGCACTTGAGTAATTACTAAATTTCTTTCACTTAAATTATCAATCCTCCTCACGCACTTTCACTTTCTGTTCTAGTAAGTGAACAGGAGAAAATGATAAAGATGCGTTTTCCCCGACCCAGACAAAGCTCGTTCATATATAGAGAGGAGAAATACAGCTTAGAAAATTCATTATTTTTTTATTAGAAATAAAAAAAGAAACATAACAACCTAGGGGAAAAGTCCACTCTATCCCATTCATTTTGTTCTATCTACCCATCTATTGAATAGATTGAGTGGATTTCATTCATTCCCTGACGGATAAAAAACTGCTTCGGTTGTATCTCATCTAAAACCAGTGCACTCTGTGTGTTGAGATCGTTTCCGCTTTGGGTTTTAAACAAAAAACTTTCGTGTTCAATAAGCAAAGGAATAAGACATTAGACCTAAACGATCAGACTGGTTGGCTTTCTTGATCTAACCCAACGATCCAAAACAGAAAAAAGTCATACACTACAGAGAATTTTCTCAATTTCTCTATCCGGCTGTTTTTCTTGGAATTAAATCAACAAGAGCAGAATGGTATAAAAAAAATAAGCATTCAAGACTAAAAGTAAAAGCCAACTGGTCAGATCAACTGTGATGTGATGCAATAAAACTTTCCTTTGGCTGTGTAAAAGACAGACAAGTCACTCGTCTTCATTTACTTAAATTCTCCAATTTATTCCCAATTTGTGTTCTCTCTGTCCGATGGGAATGGGGCTCAATTTAGAATGGTCATTCTGGTCAGCTTTTCCTTGGATTACGGAAGTAACATTTTCGTTGGAACATCCGGATAGGGTAGAGACATTAGTTTCTAGCGTAGCTTTTTCTTTAAAACCCCATGGCTGATGGACAAAATGCTCAATTCTGAATTGAGAGTAAACTCAGTAGTAGCCTGCTTGCTTCTAGATTGAAAAATACGGTAATCGATTTCGATAATTTTCTACTTAAATAGCTGAGGACCTTGGAATGTACTACAAAAAGCCAGACTGAAACTTGTGGAAAACAAGATTCCAAGATTCATCGCAGCATGGCAATTCACTCATTTGCAGTCAAACTAGAGTCTCCATTCTTAATAAATATTTCATGAGGTTCATGAGTGGCCTAGCTTTGGGAGTTGGAAAAAATACGGCTTTTGGTCCAAATTGGAGCTCATCCTCATAAATTTATGATTTGGGCTTGTTTTTTCATGAAATATTGTCCTTTTCCTACTGTTTATATACGCTCTGGACTCTTCAAAGGCTTTGGGCAAGACAGCTTCAGCCAGAAATACTGGACAGAATGGATTGAGTCATCCCCTATGCATTGAGCAAACGGAAAGTCTTCTTCGCCATATTCTGAGAATTCACCAACAAGTAAACATCTTAGAGATTCTTGGTCTCTTCGTATCACATTACATCCAATGCTGCCAACTAGATGCAAAGAGCTCATCATATCAAAATATATTGTGTCCCTTACTGATAACTGCTATTGAAAAGGATGATGACCCGAGCTCAAAATGCATAGACATTGCTTTCTATTTTTTAGAGTCATGATGATATGATATCCTGCAAACTACTATATAGTTCTTTTTGCAATGACTGTCTTCTTCGTCTCTGATTCTGTGATTCGTAGATGTTTAGCAAAGTGCACGAAGTATCTGTCTTTTTTAACCTTCTTTGAGGAAATAACAACTCTATCTTTCCTGAATTTATAGCGTATTTTGAGAGTAATCCTTCTTTATTACTTGTAGATACAATCATTGGCGAAACAGCAAACCCTTTTTTATGGGTCAGCTTCTCTCTAACACTAAAGAAACATGATGATTCCATACACATGATACCACTAACAAACCAGTAGTATCTGTCGTTGTCGCATTTTGTTATATAAAATGTTTGTTACAGATTTCGTATCATATTATTGCTTGCTCCTACTGGCTTGCTTGAACCAACAACTTATCTTGACACATAGTACTAATTCTACATCCAAGGAGACTTTTAAATCTCTTTGGGTTCAATGTTCCTTGTGGACTTACTAAATTACGGAGAATGTGATACTAGGGCTACAGGACACACACTGGCCTGTGTCGGCACAGATTTATCGTTTGCGACTCATATGAGTTAAAATTGTGGATATCTTTGGTGGCTGAGATAAGATGAGACAACAAGGGATCAACTTTTACCTAAACTGATATGATCTTTTGTGGTTTATTAACACTGAATTAATAAAATAATTCCAAATTTAGGGTTTTACAGGAATAGCTAGTATTCATGCAGTGTGCAGTAATATTATGGTATAATTACGGTTTTTAAATAGTCTTGTAAAATGAAGAGTAAATTTTATTTACAGATTTTTGAACAACTAAATGTTTACCTAATTGCAAAAGTTAATTTTAGTTAGATATACAGCGTAGAATCCCTCATAGGATTGGTGAAACTGATTTGTTTACTAAAATATAAAATCATGAAAGTTTTAAAATTTAATTCCTGAAAAGTAGCCCATAATATCTTGACACCAGCAATCTCTTAATTCGTTTTATCTGCCACTGTACGGTAAGATATAATAATTTTAATTGCCTACTTACAATTAGTTATGATCTAGTGATATGTATTACAATATTAGACTTGTGGAATTTGTCGAGTGATATGCAATCAATGCAATTAAAAGATCTGTATCCTGAGTTCTGCAAATATGTAAAGGTATATTAAATTGGGAAGTGTAAAAGCTATTTTGGTATTACTAGTCTTTATGCCTAATTATTAAAGCGATATATTCTTAAACCAAGATATATAGAAAAGTTAAACCCCTGAAGTTAAATTGAAACTAAACTGCATCCACACCCAAGAAATATTATATCTGTTGTGAGATGGTAATGCTTGCCTATAGTTTTATGATTAAAGTTATTTTCAAAATGTATAACCTACAAATTTCATTACATTCCATCACAAAACATAGCATCACACTGAAAGACATTTATTTATATCCTCAATCCTTATGTCATAAATATCTACACAATATTGACATTATCTATACCCTTGCTTGACTTATTGTATCATCTAATACA